>CM054117.1:106927055-106956319 GCA_028673005.1 Tanypteryx hageni | reverse complement strand
AATCACTCCCCGTCATTTTTGACTTGCGATTATACTTTATATTCATTAAACTGAAATTTATAAATTTTATTCTTCTGTTTTAGTCAACAATTAAAAGCTTACTCAACTTTGGCCGAATATGCACTCAAAGTCTTTTTAAAAATTCAGCAATCTCTTGGGAACCCTCATTAACACAATATCAATGATATATTTGAATGTTTATTTATGTCCGTCGTATTCGCATTGTTTATTCTAACCTTGGTAGTGTTTTAACATCAAAATATCGTTGAAATTTGGTGAATTTGTAAACGGATGCGACGCATGATTATTATCCCTGTAAATCGTAAGAAACTAGCAGTTTCTCTTCGAGAAATCTATTGGTTGGTTAGATTGAATATTGTCTTGGTAGTTAGCCTTCAGTAACATTACCATGAAGGTCAGCGACTGCAAGGTTATTTCCTCGTACTTATGCCCGCTACGAGTGCCACGTAATTTTTTACAGCGTCTAATGTCAGCTAGCAGCGCCACCTTAACATCTTCCCATTAAAAATCTCATTTTTTACGCTATAAATATGTATAATATATATTACACGAAAACTGCAACAACGCAAATCACTTCAACGACGAAAACTTTTCACGTAAAAGTAAGTCCGATTTTCGAGTTAAAAACTGATTTGTGGACCGATTCGATGCGTATTCAAAAGTCTATGGCAAGAAAATGAAATTTCGTTTTTTAAGGAGTTCTTTGCTCCAAGTCTTGAATTCCTACGATGATTTTAGGTAAATTTATTATGCAATTGATTAACGTGCTACACTCATCCCCGTAATAATCAATCGGATAAAATAAACGTTCCTGTAATCGAACCCAGGACTTCAATGTGAACGGCGAGCAGATAAATATTTAATAGTGCTGGCGTGTGATTTATTAAGGTTTGATCATAAATGAATGGAAGGTAGTTTTTTTATAAGCTTTTTTATTATTCTTGCAACGGGTATGTGCAGATTATGTATTAAAATTAAGTCACTTCCCATTCTTCCTCCCGTTCTCTCTGTCTCCTCCCATTCTCTTCCCTCCCTTTCCCCCCTATTCTCCCTCCCCCTCGTATTTTTCCTCTCTCGTCCTTTCCATTCTGCGTCCATCTCTCCCTCTTATTCTTCATCCTCACTTCTTCCCAGTCTCCCTCTTCCTCCCTCCAATTCTCCTCCCTTTCTACCTCACATTCTCCGTCTCATTCTCCTCTAAAAAATGTAGCTATTTCTCTCAGAATGATATACGTATATACAAATCTTACATAAAAAAGAATATTAATTTCTTAAACTTACGCTAGACAACTTTAGCTTGCCAAAATTATTTTAACTCTCTGGAACATACTACAATGTGAACTACATTTTTTTAAATTTTCAGTTTACATAAAATATTGTTTCATTAAATTAAAAATTTATAAATTTTATTCGGAGGAAATGCAATATATTGCCCCTCAAAATAGCGCCAAAAACGGACATCTATTTCTTAAATTACCATGTCAACCCTAAATAAACGAATTCTGATTTCCTCATTATATAAATTTCTGCCAAATTTCAATTTTCTATCTACGTCCTTGATCGAGTTATTCTGGTTTTAATAACATTACACTCAGACCAGCGTACGGACAACATAGGTTATTATTATTATTTTTGTGATTCTTTTAAATCTCTCTTTCTTTCTCTATTTCTCAAACCGTCCTCAACTCCTCCATTCTTTTATCAAACTCCCATGACCTGTCGCCCAATGCTTCACTCCATAAAATTTTCAAATGCTCGGTTTATTAAAATGTCCAGCACCTTCCTCAGATTTTCATACCGTTTTCGTTTCCGTCATATTGAATTTACCTCATTATTAAGATTTTTAATCTTTTTGAATTAGTATTTCAGCTTTTTAGATATTCCTTCTCGTAAATAACGCAACGAATGTATTGATTGCTATGAAAATCATGTCCCTCTCCTTCCGTCTTTCTCCTATTCTCGTATTAAAAGCCTTCAAAGCACGCTTAAACCCATAAGGATTGGAATAACATTAGGATTCCGAGGTTTAACAATGCAATTGGTAGGCAAGGCAACATCCCGATAAAATGGCAAGATTTCCCCAAAATATGTGAATTAAACGTTTAACGTGAGGAATTTCTAACTGTAGGCGAAAAACGATTAACAGAATAAAAAACCTTGTAATGTTTTCTTTAAAATGGTTTAGATTTGAAGATCGTAGGTTAGTTTTTTATAATTTTAATCTCAAAAAGGAGAAAATTTTGCACGTCAAAAAAGTCGTTTTTTACGTGTTATCTTACGGAAAATGCAATTCATCCCCTGTAGTCGAACTCGAGACGTTTTTCGTAAAATTTCCTTCATCAAACCATTTTCATATTATGGTAAAATATTGGAGTAAAACATTATTTCAAATTTGCAATTTTAAGAATATTATACTTTTTCCATTGCGGGGTACTAATGCCAAACCTTTGTGCCAAATTTTAAAGTTACAGCACATCTAGAAGTGAAATAATATTTATTTAGTTGTTTAAAATTTAAATATTGTTAACGGCCACAATAACAACTTCATGGAGATATTCAAATATTTATTTGTGCATTTGCACTAAGCTCTAAATAACTTTAAAATTTCAGCTCCGTAGCTCGCCCCGTTGTACCTAAACATTATAGTTTCCGTGATAAACATTAATAAACTTTAATGTAAAAATTGGGTAAAAACAGCCCCTATAAATTAACAATTTTAAAATTTTCGATTTTTCTAATTGGTTGTGAACAAAATCCTTTTATCGTGCAAAATTTCAGCTCCGTATTCCTTTTAGATTGGGCTACACATTGGAATTCTTTTTCCCCATGTTAAATTCTGGCAGATTTCTCTCTAATATTTCCTTTTTTTTATTTTGACGCCTTTATAAGTTTACGCCGTTGTGTTAAATCAATTGCATTATAATACAATCCACTGATTCTCTTTAGAAGCACTAAATTAAATCTATTATTATATACAATTCATCAACCTACATAATTGAAAGGAGTAATGTTCTTTTATTTAATAAAATGTATCGCGTTTTAAAATTAAGACGTCATCATATGTATACGTCTTTGCTTAAAATCAATGGGACAATAAGAATTTCCCTATTAAAAAGCATTAATTTGACGCTATTTTAATACGGTCTAGTAGTTGCCCGTCACAAGTTGTTGGGATAATTAAACCCAGTGGGCACTAACCAATAAGATGTCTTCAAGTTGGCGAGCTGCTGGGGGTGTTGAAGTGACACACGTAAAATACACAAAAGACACGGAAGCTTTCGGGGATGATCCCTTCGTCAGCAAAAGAGAGAGAGCTGATTGAAGTGACACTGGGTGAAAGCATGGAGGTGGAAGGGTAGTGTGGAAAGGTCGCGGATTGGAGGATACGAAGAGAGTGGGGGAATATATATATATATATATATATATATATATATATATATATATATATATATATATATATATATATATATATATATCATCAGCCCTTTTCAACCCAGTGGCGGGTAAAGTCCTCTCCTCCAGAGATATATATATATATCATCAGCCCTTTTCAACCCAGTGGCGGGTAAAGTCCTCTCCTCCAGAGATATATATATATATATATATCATCAGCCCTTTTCAACCCAGTGGCGGATAAAGTCCTCTCCTCCAGAGACGTATCTTGAAGATAAGGTGCCTATGGAAAAATTTTAGGAAACACCTTATAGAATATTATTTTTCCTTCAATATACTCAATTATTTCGATCATTCCCTCCCTCCCCCCGCCTATCGTTATTATTTTTATAAGATACTGCTGTGTACCTACAAGAAATTTCCAGTATCAGTGTTAAGAAATATTCCATTAAGTTAACATTTTTACCAACAGGAGGCTAAGAAATAGTTTGTAGTAATATTTTCTGCTACTTTGCTCGAATTTATCCAGGGAAACAGAAAAATCGTGTTATTTACTTTTCTACAACCTTAGTTTGAAACAATTTTCCATAAAATACATTGTTGAAGAGATATTTTTAAAATTAATTTTTTAACTGCCACCACCACACCACCTACCGGTGACTATTGTAAACACATTAGGCTCCTTTTTATTTTCTTAATTGTTGGAGGTTCAGGGCTATATCCAATATAAGAAGGTAACAGTTTCAGTTTATTTCTGTTCTTTGTAAAGTCTTCAAATTTTTCCCTCAGTTTCTTAAAATATTTATTATCATTTAACCTATTTGGAATTATTATTAATATTACAAGTATGGAGGAAGTCATGTGGTCGCTACATCAGATGTTTTGCAATAACCCTAAGACAACAGTATCGCATTAAAGCGTAAAGCATCTCAAAGTGAAGAGAAGAAAAGTCGTGTGGTCATGACATTATCCGAAAAAAATTAAGATTCTGGATAAGGTGCGTGGTGGTATGAGTGTAGCATCACTGGGCCGTGAGTATCACGTGAACGAATCTACCATCCGCCCCATCCGAAAGACTGCAGTAAAGATACGAGCCAGTGTTAAGGCTTCTGCTCCTATAAGTTCTAATGTGTCTCAAGTACCAAGGAGGAATCCTAACATTGAAAAAATGGAAAAGTTATTAAATGTGTGGATAAGTGATCAAGTGGACAAAAAAGGCTCAGTTGTTGATGACGTCGCTATACGAGAGAAAGCGCATCGTTTGTATGAACACGTGAACACCAGCGAAGGCGGTGGGGGGGAAAGTGATTTTCAAGCAAGCAAAGGCTGGTTTGCCAACTTAACGCGACGATCCAACCTGCACAATGTGAAGCTACAAAGTGAAGCAGGGTCAATAGACCATGAAGCAGCTACACAATCCAAGCCCGAGTTCCAACAATTTATTAAGGAAAAAGGATATGTTCCTAAACAGGTATTTAATGCAAATGAAATGGTCTTTTTTATTAGAGGTTGGGTTATAGGACATACATTAACAAGGATCAGAAGGCAGCACGCGGGTTCAAGGCTTTTAAGGATAGGTTAATCCTGCTTTTTTGTGGGGATACATCTGGTGATTTTAAAAGCAAGCCTTTGTTAGTGTACCGTGCTAAGAATCCGTTCGCACTGAAAGGCAAAAATAAGCAACATTTGCTTGTTGTTTGGCGATCAAATAAGAAGGGCTGGGTAACAAGAGTGCTATTCAATGACTGGCGGAAAACAGTTATATCCATGAAGTAGAAGAATATTTGGCTAAGAAAAATCGTGACTTCAAAGTTTTATTGGTTTTGGACAATGCCCCTGGCCATGACTCTAAAACACTGCAATGCAGTTATCCTAATGTCGATGTAATGTTTTTACCTCCTAACACTACATCGGTTCTGCAACCTATGTACCAAGGAGTTATCAAAACATTTGTCTTATTACACTAGATATGTCTACAGGCGTGCAACCGGAGCTATTGACTCTGGTGCTTTTGATAACTTAAAGAAATTTTGGAAAGCATACAACATCAAAGACTGTATCGATGTTATAAAAATGGAATGGGATGAGGTGAGGATGAGGTAAATGCACGCTGGCAATGTCATTGGCCAAAAGTCGTAAACGACTTCAAGGGATTTCCAACGCTTGGAAATGAAATTGCAGAAATCGTGAAGCTTGCAAAAGAAATTGGAGGGGAGGGATTTGATGATATGAAAGACGAGGAGGTGCATGAGCTGCTGGAGTCCCATTACCAAGAGCCAACGAATGAGGAGCTTGAAGAGATGATAGAAATTAGCGACAGCGAAAGTGATGATGATGCCGATGAGGACGAAATTGCTAAGCCTATCCTAGCAACGAAGGCTGTGTCTGATCTCCTGTGCAAGGCAAACGAGCTGGCAGAGACTGGCGTGGACATGGATTTCATAATGGAGAGAAGCCTTAAATTTAAAAGAGAACTTGAAGAACTTTTAGCACCTTACAAGGAAATCTTGAAAGATATAAAAAGGAAAGCCAAGCAACAAAAAATCGCTGACTGTTTTGTTTTACCATCCACTCCAACTCCCGGTGATTCCCAACCATCAACGTCTGCATCCGTTTCAATGGAGCTTGAGATCGAACTTCCCGATGATCCTAATGATCCATCGACGTCAAACAGTGAAGCCCTCAAATTCAAAATTCATCATCACCATCGAAACCCTTCACCATCATCAACATTATCTATAGGTACGTAATTTATAACATTTAATATATTTTATCTATTATATGTAAATGTCATCATGTTTACGGTTTTACTGTTTTTTATTATGTTTTTGTCTGAATAGGTAGAGCCTTTTATTTGTGCATGCGTGAAAAATCTACGAATCTGGGTATGAAGGGAGAACTTGGCGTGGCCGCATTCGCGTATCCCCATTAAATCAATCAAGTATTAGATTTGTCCAACGCGGATTTACCTAACGCGCCGTTCTAGAGGAACCTAACCCCCGCGTTGGACGAGAATTTACTGTATAGAGAGATATTCTCAAATATCAACAAGTAAAATATTAAACGTTAATCGAAATATTCCGCAGCAGAACTTTAAGTTCTAAGCTAGCAATAAAAAAATGTTTTCGATTCCGTATTACATTTACGCTCATTTCCTCTTTAAAGATGATTTCATATTGAAAATCTTACTATTCCCTAAAACCCTTTATTATCATCCATCCCTCACTCTCCTACACGAAGTCATCCACACAAACACACGCACGTACTCACACAAGCATTTATACTGAGTCAATTGCTTTATTGAATTGAATTGAAATTTACAATTAAAACTATTTTCTCGTTTCTTTCTGTTATATCTTTTTCCTGTACAAGAACAGACTATTGTTACACCCTCAACACACACATGCGTGTGTACACAAAAGTGGACAAACCCAGGGGCCTAGTTACAATTGGCGACTGAAATCATGTTGGTGAATTCGTTTTTGTTATTTTTTACCAACGCATTAGGGTTATTAAGTAATTTCAGTATTTTTACGTTGTACGTATGGTGTATATGTGATCTATAGAGACTTATATACCCTGATTCATCATCGTACATCAATGATATCTACTCCGTAGCCTGTATTTTGAATTGGCATTTGGATTTCCAGTCCTGTATTCACACACACACACGTGTCTGTGTGTGTTAAAAGATTGAAAGGTAGGTGGAGTTATTTTATCTAAGTCTCACAACTTGGAGAAGATTTGCAGTTGACCAGCAGTAGTTGATGATGCGAATCTTATTTACTAAACATTTAAATGGCTGCAGGAGTAGCCTTGAACATCAAAACATAGAAGTTTCCATATTTAACGTTTTTCGTATAATATTCCATTTTTTAAACTGTTCATTCAATGCAGTTCTTAAACATTAATAACATACTAAACTGACGCCATAATTATTGCTGAGAGTTGGAGGGTCTGCCATACGGTAAGCTAGAGAAGTCATCAATTCAATTGGGTATTTGTATTTTACTATTCCCATTGGTCGCAATATGCAAGCACATTATCTGACAACCTAGCGTAAATAAATATATTACGGATCTAAGAAATTTCGAAAATTATGCAAACCATTGATGTATTATCGCATTAAGATATTCTGTCTATAGTGTTATAGATATTACGATATTACGCAGTTGAGTTTTTTCAAATATCCCTTTCGTCAGATGCGGATATCCAAGTCACCTTGACGATTGCCTCCAGGGCCGACCCGAGGTACGGGAGAGCCGGGCGGCTGCCCGGGGCGCAAAAGTTTTGGGGGCGATATCCCGATCAATTATCTACGCATTACTTGCAAGTGAATTAATATTGGATACCAATTTATATCGATGAACAAGCTAGAATCTTGATGGCATTCCTTTTAATTTTTCATTATCAATAAGTTTTACAAAGCGATGAATAAGTTAATATGTGCTTTGTAAACACCTCAAAAAACATTAACGGAGGGGTCGCTATCTCGCCAGGGGAGCCATAATTCCTCGGGCAGCTCCTGATTGCCTCGACCCTATCTCTTGACAGTTTTCTGGACTGCTCCCTGGCTTGCTATTACTGTTTGTTTTTTATCGAAAACATGTTTTGATTACAGCATATATACTGACCAATCAAACTAGAAATATAAATTTAATCGTCGTTGTTACAGTCAGTCAAAACTATTTTTAAGAGTTACACTTTACGATAGACTAGCGCCTAAGAGCGCCACAAGTAAATATTTTAGCAGAAAAATGTTTCTTTCATCCTAGGCAATAGTATCCTTTTTAATTATTTAAATACTCACAGCGATCTCCGCTCAGACCTACTAGTGCTTTTTCAAGCATTGGGAACGATTTCTACAAACCGACCTACGAACGATAATCACATTTCCAGTAAGCGCCGTTAAGTAATTCGCCGTCTTATTTCAACGCCATCTTCCTCTCAGCGACCAACGAGTAAATGCGCCCGCGACGGGCGGGGATTTCTGATCAAAACCGTACCACGCATTTCTCACTTCATCCATCGAAGTGAAATTCCAACAAAGAGACACTTAAAAATCAAGTACTGTGCGTACTCTGCACCGCACGCCGCATATCCAATCGCCCGATTTCGAACGCTTCCTCCGGCGGCCCACCGCGAACGGCCTTCTGCGGCGACGAAGAAAAGGGTCGTGGGCGATCCACTTGCCACCACCAGTTGCCAAAGAGAGCGTTCCTCGGAGGCCGCGCGGATTTCTGGATCCGCCGGAGGCTTAAAGTTTCGCAATGCGCCTCGCCTCCTCTCTGCGATAGATCCCCTCTGAATCCGGGACGTTGGCTAATCCTCCTCTCCCCCACTCTCGCCCCCGCTGCCGACCGATGCCTCTCCCGCCATCGAGGAGATTTCGGCGGCCGCGAGAAATCGTTGAAGGGTGAGCTAACCCAGACCTTCGAGAGAAAACAAAGCGGCGAGAGGATTTGGTGTCCGCCCCTCTTGCCCACCACGTCTCCCATCTCCCTCTTTCAGCGACGCTTTGTCTGCGCGAGTCCGCGTATAAAAGCAAAGGCAGAACTCTCGTCGGGCACATTACCCGAACAAAAGTTTTAAGTGAACGCTTCGCGACACCGGTTCATCTTCCGCCATGGCATTCAAGGTAAGGCGCCTTGCTGGATAGTAGCCAACGTGGTGAGATGCGTGCTCGAATCTGTCGCGTTATGCCGATCCTATCGATCATAATGCCTTTGTCTCCGATGAAAACGACAATGAAACCTCTCGAAATCGCAACTATCGGCAACTTCTCGCGAACTGCCTGAGAACGGCGGGCAGTTAATAAGGAAGACCTCGTTTCCAAAGAAACGACTTTTTTTAACGAGAGAGGGGAACAATGTTTATTATGCGCTTGTCTTAAAACGTTAAGAGCATTGGTATAAAGTTAAAATTGCATGAGGGCCAAATAAAGAATTCCTAAGCGGATTCCGAGCCGCATTTGATAATTTCGGTACATGAGGGCCACATGCTATATTAATGACCCTAGGTATTTTGCGGAAACTTGAAAGCGCGCCACAAAAAATGGTATATATTTAAATAAGAACAAAGTATTGCACAATTCCTAAATATTGAGTAATATTATTTCGTAACTCATCGTTTCTCCATTATGATGCTAGCTCCAGGTCGAATCGAAGTAATGAGAGGGGCGCGCTTTCAGTGCTGAAAGGGCCACATGCGGTCCGCCACGTTTTTTCATATCTCTGAGTTGGGAATCTTAACGACTAGAAGTAAAGTTTCCGAAAGTTTTAAATATCTGTACAGGATTATTCGATTTCGCGGTAAATATACTGTATTTAGCTTTTTGCAATGCTATTATTTTCACTGTCGCATAGATTTTCGTGGCTTTCGTTAGAGAACTCGTTACCTAAACCGCTGACCGCGTTGACATCAACTTGCGAAGATGGGCGTTAAACGGTCTCTGCCCGCGGGCGCCCATGATCTGTCAATGCAGCTTTTATAGCGACGAGAGAATCGAATGATAACATTTCTCCAAGGTAAGCTTTCAACGACACCTAATCGTTTACGACGCACATGCACATGTGGGTTTCAAAATTTGCACGTTAGTAACGATAAAAGAATATCGATTTTCGTCGAGTCCATCGCCATCGAACGAATCATCGATAAAGACCATTGGAATGCAAATCCCTCGCTACCACATTCGAGAAAAATTGGAAAACGTTTCCGGCATAGAACGTCAATCTTTACTCGATTTTAGTGCAGCGCAAGGTTGGGGATAAAAACGAAATCTATGGACTTTACAGAAATTTTGAGGATGCGTAGCAATTAATGTTGTTTTTCGGGATATATCGTCAAAGAAGGCCTTGTCCAAATAGATCTCGAGAGAGAGGAAGTCGACTTACTGAAATCATGCCGTTGCGAAATTTTTTCGAAATCAGTACAGAAGATCTTTTTTCCGATCGGTTTACCTACTGTACGTTTTGTCTTTCCCAATTCTTTCTCTTCGAAAATTAAAAAATATTCACCGCGCTTCAATCGTAAACTGCTTCATGGTGCTCTCTTTCGGCAAACAGTCCGTCTTCCTCGCCACACTTTTGGCCGTCGCCAACGCCGGCTTCATCGGCGCACCCGTGGCCACCTACGCCGCCGCACCCGTGGCGGTTCACGCACCGGCCATCGGCGCCTCCCACCAGAGCACCGTCCGATCCCTCGACGGCAACCACGCCATCTCCCATTACTCCAAGGCCGTCGATTCTGCATTCTCTTCGGTGCGTAAGACCGACACCAGAATCAGCAACGACGCCGTCGCCTACGCCGCCGCCCCCGCCACCTACGCCGCCCCCGCCGTCGCCGCCTACCACGCCACCCCCGCTGCCGTCGCCACCTACGCCGCCGCCCCCGCTTACGCCGCCACCTACGCCGCCCCCGCCGTCGCCGCCTACCACGCCACCCCCGCTGCCGTCGCCACCTACGCCACCGCCCCCGCTTACGGCGCCTACCACGCCGCCCCCGTCGCTGCCCCCGTCGTCTCCAAGGCAGGCCTCCTGGGAGTGGCCTATTCCGCCGCCCCCGCCGTCGCCCATCTGTCCTTCGACGGATACGGCGTCCACTACGGATACTGAGGAGCTCCGAGAAACAGAGGTCGATGCGCTGCCCTCTCGTGAAATGGCTTTTTCCACCTTGTACATAGTGCTTGCCTAACTTATATTCCTAAATAAAAAGCTAAAACTGATTCAAGTGGTCGCCTTTTTGACACTTTCGACCTCTCTGTCCGACTCTCGCTGTGGACGAAGATGTCGCAAAACCTTCCATCGGCTGTCGCAGACGAATGTGGCATGCCCGCTTCCGGTCGCCTGCTAATTACGCTCGAGCAAGGCTCTGCCGATAGGCGAGCCGTCAAAACGACACTACGACGTAAATCTTTCCATAAGCATTCGTAATTTTTTCGATATTGTTTATTCCTAGAAAATCTTTTTCACATAGCAGTGGCGCTTCGTTGAAGTCGGAGTGTTAAAATGATTCCATACTCACGAGCGTAATCCACAGTGGCGAATAATCACCCGTACCCGCAAAAAAAGTGGCCATTCATTTAAAATACCATTTCATAAGAATGTATGTGCACACTAAAGTTACTAACTTTTCGGGAAGTTAGGGAGGGATATTTTCAAATATTTATAAGGAAGGAAATATTACAATGGCGTATTTATGGCGCATTTAAAGGTGGGTCAGCCATAGATATTTAGAGGTAATAGACGCCGGATATGTTGGTGTGACCGGTAAGGGTGTTTCGGAGCGGTTTAAATGACAAATGGGGGTATGAATAATGATTTTTCAAAAAGCGGGGAAAAATTGGGACATCTAACAAAGTGTGATGAAAAGAAGGACTGTCCCTCCAAATTTGGTACGACTCCTCACCCCATTGTACACGCTAGGCACAATCGGTGAAGCCGTTATCTCTCAACAGACGTCATAGACAGTGGATTCTTTATTTGAAGCCTACAGCACAAAATTCCACTTATTCCATCCTCCACTTATAGAACTATAGTTTATTGAATATAATTTAAAAGTACTCAAGCTTATGCATTTAATTAAAAATTGCTTAATTTTCCAAATCACGGCAAAGACATCAAACAGTACCACAGATAGTTTAACTTAATATATTTCAATGTATATTGCTAGTACAGAATCCGCAGTTCTGCTGCGGGATATTTCAATTAAGGTTTAATATTTTACTTGTTGATATTTATGAATATCTCTCTACATATTAAATTCGCAGTCTGTCGGTTCGTCTAATCAAGTGACGAAATCTTTTTATTACTGGAAATATTTTCATTCTATTTCGATCAAACTTTCATAAATTCTCTTATCCCTGTGGAACTTTAAATTGTTCACCGTACACATTGAAGTCATAGGTTTTATTTTAGGAGCGTTTATTTTGTCCACTTGATTAACACGGAGATGAGTGTAGCATGATAACCATTTTTATTTTTAAATTACATAAAATCACCGTGGGAGTTTCCGACTTTAAACAACAAACGCCTAAAAGAAAAAAACTTCATTTTCCTGCAGTCATTTTTCGAATACGCTTCGGAACTGTCGAGAAATTAGTTTTGAACGCGAAAATTTGAGATATTTCATTGTCAGAGTGATTTGCATTTTTACCGATTCCGTGTAATTGCGTGTGATTGACTGGGATTGTAATTTTGCATCAGATCTGTCCACATATTTGCGAAATTTCGACGCTATATTGAAGTTTAAACAAAAGATATTAATGATAAATAATGTGTTCCTAAGTGAAATACCTCTCTAAATTTTAAAGTCAAAGTCGGTCGACAAACTCTTATTTTGCAGAGAAATGAATGCGATATGATAAGTGTCGTCTGCTAAGAGAAAACCCGAAAATAGGGCTATAATTAATTTTCTACCTTAGATAGCATAATGATCTGAATACAGGCCGTAACCCGAATATCAGGTCTCTTTGAAAGGAAAGAGATATATCTCTGCCTATGGAATTAAAAGCGCGATTATAGGTCACACTCAGATTTTATAAATGACAGATTTGGGGAAATAGTGCGGCCTATATTAAGACCAATGCGGTATATGCCGAAAGAAGGAGGCTCAGGGGTGAACACGGGCAGCGGACGGATTCGCCTCGCCTCGTATGGGGTCGACGCGCGTAGCTACGGAGCCCCTAGTTATCAATCAACATCAGTACAAATAAATTTGTTTACGAACAGATAATCACTGTAAATTGGTTTGTCATAAAAATATCTCCATACTAGGGGCTCCGCCCCTAAGCGCTACGCATGTCATCCCCGTGCGTCGCTCCCCTAGGCGAATTTCTCCGCTGCCGGTGTGCATCCCTGAACCACCTCTTTTCGGCATATATTTATGGTAGAAAATTATCATCATCATAGGTGGTCTGTCCGTAGACAGGTCCGTGATTATTCCTGGTTAAACCTGGTTCTCCATATACTCCTATTTTCCGCTGTCCTCTTCATATCTTGATAACTCTCTTTCCCTTTCAAATCGTCTATCAGCTGAAACCTTTTCCTACCTCTTTCCCTCTAGTTTTCCTTCTAACACGTCATTAATCATACTCTCTCTCCTCAGGTAACGTCCAACCCAGTGTGCCTTCCTCTTTCTAAAATTATATCTAGCCCTATTTTCGGGCTTCTCTCTCCATTCCTCTCGCTCTCTCCCTCTCTCTCTCCCTCTACCTCCCTCTACCTCCCTCTACACCCGCTACCTCCCTCTCTAACCCCCTATATCCCTCCCACCAAACCTCCCGCTTTCCCAAACTTCAGCTTTCCCTCATTCTCTCCCTGCCCCTTTCTCACTCCCTTTCCCTTCCCTTCTATCTCTCTTTCTCTCCATCCTTCTCTCTCTCACTCTCGCCTTTCCTCCATTATTCCTTCGTTTTCTCAGTACGGTACAAATGAAGAACGAACAGAAAAGAAGAGTCAAAAGTCGAGATTCTGAAAAAATGAGAAGCATCGATAATGGTAAGGAGAATGTTTCGTCTATGGTCTGCATCAAAGCATTTGTTGCGAGTTGATTAGATCAAAATCAGTAATTCATTATGCCATCCTTATTTATTATTCCTGGTCGAGCCAATGTAATCTTTAATTAGACTGCCATTTCTCTTTTAAAAGCTTTGAGCTCGTTGCTATGGTAAGAGAAATATGCTTTCTTTGAGATTAAAAACAAATTTTTACGCTAATTCGGACGGATTTTAATTTTATCTTAAAAAATTAATACCTTCATCTACAAAACTGTTTTCATTCCGAGCTCATATCTAAATTTTAAGAATTTAAAAAAGCATAATTACAATGCCATGCACTGAATCCCATGCTTTTCTAATTGGTATTGAAATGAAACAATGGGGTCGAAAAATGTCCCTTCAAAATGCAAATATTTGTAATTTTACCCGTTGGTTGTGACCTATGACCGACCTGCATGCCAAATTTCATATCTTCTAGATTAAAATTTGGCATGGAACACCTCGGAGGATAAATACACAAGATTTCTATGTTATAGATAGATATGATATTTCTTCTCGTTGGTAGTTCATCCGATCGAAACAACGTTTCCTTGAGAAAATATTGTATCCATTAAGAAGAGCTGTATTTTGCCCAGTGTCTGACCATGTGATATATTTATCGGAAATGAAATGGTTGATGCCACTCGAAATTGCATTATTTTCAAATAGAATGGTAAACCACAGTCAGACTGCAACAATGTTACATATCCAAGGTCGGATTACGGGCCTCGGGGACTCTGGCGCATAATTTTTCGCAGGTCCCTATCTCCACTCCACACACAGTGTCTGGAGCCTCCGTGGGGCCCCTTTTATCACGGGGCCCTAACGCAACTGCGCCACTGTGCCCCGGTTAAACCGACATTGTACATGTCGTACCATATCTCTTGCACCAGTAGCAGTGACTGCATCTAGGACATTCGCATGAGGTGGCTTTACCACGACCCGTATGAATGTAATGCATTTGGAGGTAACCCAGATAGAATAAAACTGTTCCAAATATCTGTTGAGTAGAATAGAGTATGATGCGAATCTTCGACAATAATTGTCCTATTATGTAACCCACTTGTACCGGGAAAATTTCTCCATTACTGCTGAATTTATCATATTAACATATTCATTTCTGGGTTTTTGCGTGACGAGGTTCACTTAGGCTTGCCATATTTCCAGACATGAAAAGCAGAACATTGCCACTCACGGAGTGGGGACTTTTTTATCGAGCAGGAAGAAATGCTCATAATGCATTTTAGTTATCCTGATATCAACATAGGCATAATAATTAATTCATTAAGCTTTTTAGCGCTTTCGTCATTGCTGAAAAGCACTATTATCTTCGTGATGTCCGTCCGTCCGTACGCATATGTCAGGGAAGAATTTGCTTAACCGATTTCAACCAAATTTGGTACATATAATATTCTCATACATTAATGACCAAGGTGGCATATTTGGACTTTATCTACTCAGCAGGGGGCCACAATTACAATGTTTAACTTTTCGGTAATTATGAATTGGGAAGGAATTGGCTGAATTGATTTCAATGAACTTTTGTAGGAAGGAGGCGTGTAACATAAAAAGAAACAAAACCAAGATGTTTAGTATAGATATAGAAAGCAGGGCTACCACAATACAAGTAAAAAAATTTACAAGTATATGTGTTGAACTGTTCATATCAATTTTAACCAAATTTAAAATTTGTAATATACACATACTCGTATATACAAAAGCATAATAGCATATTTAGACCGGATCAAACAAACAGGGATACTACACTTACAAATTCAATTCTTTTAGTAATTGCGGATTTGGAAAGAATTGCCTAAAGGGATTTCAACTAAATTCTGCATATAAGATTTGTGCAACATATCATAAGGAAATCAAGATGTTTAAAGTGGAAATAAAGAGCAGGGCTACCACAATAAAAAGTAAAATTTTATTTTTACACGTATTTATAGAGAACTGAATTTTAATCCAATATGGTACATATAATCTTCATATAAATAAATAACCAAAACAGCATATTTCAACCGGGTCGACTAAACAGGGCTACCACAATATCAAGGTTAGAATTTTTCTGTAGCTATGGGTTTGGAAGTTTTTAGCTGAACCGATTTCAATAAGAAATTTCGCTTGTAGGGCGAGTATAGAATGGTAAAATGAAATGTATATGTTTCGAGCGGATCTATAAAGAAGGGTTACAAAGTACGTTATTCTAACAAAACATGAAAACGAAATTTATACATTTTTTAATTATTGATTTCAAAATTCAGGATCTGAACATTTATGTTTATAGAGTTGCCTTAAAAAGGTATATTTTTAAAAAATTCACTGGTAGCGAAATCAACACAAAAATTGAACTGAAATCTGATTTTAGCTATAGGTGCAAAGTAATAATGAGTGTTGATGATAGTTATTGTTTGAATTAGCTTTAGTAAGTAATTTTTCCCCCTCCGCAGTATCTAGATATTTTCGGAAATGAATGCATTTGAGATCAAAACTGCGCTTAACCCTAGCAATACCAAGGGGGGCTTCAGAGGTCCACATATTGATTTTTTAATTATTTCAATGCATATTCATAATTATAAGTAATGAAAAAATAATTATTGTCAAATGCATTGTTTAGAACCAACTCATAGTAACACTATCTCAGAATAATTATAAGTTTATTTTTAACTTTCACATAATTAGAAGTGGGCCTCAAAGGTCCCCTCCCGTTGGTAATCCTAGGGCGTTGAACTTTTTGTCGCTTGGTGGTGTTGATATGCACTTGTCATCTTTATTATAGCTCTACCGCGTAGAAAACGACCCGCGCGAGAATCGGCCGCGCATCCCGAGCGAGGAGGGGTATACCCCCACTCCCTTCCCTCCCTCACTCCCTCCCTCCGCCATGAGCTTCAGTTGCCTGTTTGATATAGCGATGTTTCTACTGCATTTTGTGTAAACACGTGTTTTGACAATATAATTATTCAGCTGAATGAAGATGGCAGTGATTAAAGCAAAGAGGACATGTCAACGTTAGAAGAGAGTGACGTATTAAATATTACAATATTGGAATATCAGAAAAATTAAATGATTTTAATAAACTAGGCGGCAGAAGTTTCTCACGGTCAAATGTAAAATTCCATATCTCGAAAACCAATGAAGATATTGAGTTCATTCTTCTTTCAAAAATAGCAAATCTTTTCTGACCATTTCATCCACATATATATTACCCACCTATTCCTAATATTACGTAAGTTAGCAAGAGAGTGAAAATTTCGTGTGCTAATGCAGAATGTGAGTCTCTGTCGGTATTATTTAATTCTTAACAACAATGTATTGCATTACATGTTCCTTTTAATGGTACGTGTGGCTTATGGAACACTTTCAAAAGCTACAGAAAAATCATAAAAATGTTTGCGTGATTTCAGCGAATAGACTGCGAGATTTGGCCGTTCAAATATGAATGCGGCGGAAAAAACTCGGAAGTTTCGATGAAAACGCGGGAACTATTGTTTAACCATGCAAAAACGGGGATTTTTCGGTTTAAAAAAGTATTTAGTTTATTTTATTACTCATTTTGTTAATTTCCCATCCTTCGTTTGGTGTTTAAGTGAGTAATTATGCCAAAAACGACGAAAATCAGTATTTTGCCCGAATATTCAACGCCGAAAGCTGTATAGGGAAATAGCATGGGATAGCGATTCTCCCATAAGAAGACGAATTGCACGGACGACGTGAAACGCACAATACTGAAGAGAAGGTATAGGAGGGGAAGTAGGCCGCAGAGTGGGGCAAGGCTATCGCAACCTAAGCTCCGCCCACTGGTCGCCAAAAAGGTCGTTTTCAACGAGGTATTGCTCGTCTCACGAAGTCCGTGCAGTACAGGCTCTTATGGGAGATCTTCCCTCTCTCTCTTTCCCGTGTATTCTTCCCTATACATCTATCTCTCTCTAAAGCTAGCCTCGCCGCAGCCCCTCTCAATTCGTCGATCCGAGTATTATGATTAAAAATCACATTAAAATACTAAATATTGCTCTGTTTTCGTTCTTTTTACGATTATTTTTTTTATTTCGCAGAGAAAATATATTGTTTTATCGTACTAAACAATAATCACAATTTTAAACTGAAAGGAACTCACTCAAAGTTCGTAATAACAAAATAATCTTCGCTGTTTCGGCAGTGAAAACTTCCAAAATACTAAAACTGCGATATCTCTTCCCCTTTATGTCCAATGTCAACCAAATTTTTCGTGTTACTTGTCATATGGTTCTAATGGCAGAAAGTTATTTTATAAGTGATATATGTTTCAATTTTACACTTTTAAAAATTAAAAATCATCGCCATCACTCGAAAATTTCGAAATATGACACGATATTTTCAGTCTCTGGCTAACTTACGTTCTATGATATAAAGATGGTACAATGAGCGAATTAAATGATCAGCGATGTTGAAATATTTATTCGGTTTTTATTTTGAGACGATATGTTGTGCGGTTTGCCTGAAAATGGCTTTAATATCCAAGAAAATCTCGCGAGAACCCGGCGGGCGGCGCAACGCAAACAGACCACATCTGAAATTTTTCTATTCACCTCAATAACCGTTGAAATATTTGAGATAATGAGAGGTAAACTGTGAAATTGCTAATATTATAAATGCGAATGTAGTAAGATAAATCACTTATTTGCGGGTATAGATATTCCACGCTCGTACGAGCAACATTCGGAAGAAACGTTAAAAAGAAGAAGAAATTAAATATCTCGTCTTTGAAATGTTCATAAAGTTTTAAAATATTAAGTTGCTTTAGGTATACAGAAACATCATTGAGAATGAAAGCCTGACTCAGAATATGCAGCATTAAGATCTGGAGCTATTGTTTTAAAACGGCCCAACAAGGGAATACACTTTCCTCCGTGTTTTTATCAACGCTGAATTAACTCCCTGGCATAGTAGTTTTATCGCTTATTTCTAAGCACAACTTCCTATATATTTCGGTGTAATTCGTAGGACGGAAAATGTTTTTACTCGGAAAGTTTTTTTTCCGATCTGAATATAATTTGCACAGACACATACGTAAGAAACATCATTGAGAATGAAAGCCTGACTCATTAAGATGTGCGAAATTATGAAAGCACAAAATAGGTAATCCCGTATTGTTGCAGGAATATGCCATATTTTGAAGATAGTACCTTTCTTTTACTACCTATTCTTATGCATTGTTTATACTTAATAAATGAGCAATTGCTGCATGCACAAAATAATCACGTATTGCTGCAAGAATTTGCCATATTTTTGATCATATTAACTTTTTTTACTATTCTTATACATCGTTTTCACTTAAATAAATGAGCTATTATTACTTGAAAAAGCAGAGGGGGGACCTTGGTCCACTACATACCTTTATTCAGAACTATCATCACTCAGGGGTCCCACTCCTTTCATAATGCCGCTGCACGATGGTCCTTCTTCAACATGCATTGGCTCCTCTGTAGGGGACGGAGAGTCTTGCGATGATGATGACGAGGAGAGGCGAATAATTAATTCATCCACGTCATCTTGCAATACATCTGCTTTCCATAGGTCTTCCTCAACTTGCATTGTATGCTTCACGTACCCTCTCCAGTTCTCAGTTTTCACATTTTCGTATGCCCTTTTAATTAATTGTCTCATATCTGAAGTACTTCCCGACCCATTGCTTTCGCCATCTCGTCTATCTTGTATTTTTCAAATTCATCCTTCACTTCCGATACCATAAAAAGTAGCTGCCTATTGAGAAACGATTCTTTCACTCGAATACCTTTATCCACCAACCAGGCTGCAATGTCACTTTTTCGCCAAGTAGTGTTCGGTATCGCTTCGCATTTTCTTGAGTGATATGAAGCGTTGTCCATAACAATAACGGCCCCTTCCGCGGTATTTGGTAGCAACTTCTGCTCAAACCACTCTTTGTAGGTTTCACCATCCATCTCATCGTGACAATCTGCAGTATTTTTTTACATAAAAATGTGAGTTCCGCGTCTTTCACGAAGCCGTTTCCGGCATGCACCAATGCAAATCGAGGCCCGCGACTCGTCGGCCCTTTAAGTCCTAAGGTAACACCTTTCAAATATGCCTCCCGAGGGGTTCGTATCGTTGTGTCTTTCCATGCCTTACTGACGGTATGCCCAACATTAACCCACGACTCATCCGTGTACACAATTTCTCTCTCTTCTTCCCTGAATTTTTTAATCGAATATAAATATCGATGGCGCCACCGAAGTATGTCGTCACGTTCCATTAATAAGCTGTTTTTTCCTCTTCTTTCGTATTTAAAACCAATGTCTTTCAATATTCTATGCAGAGTCGGCCTTGAGAAATTTGGGAGTGTGTCGTCTGCATTCAAAGCTGCCATTATGGAGTTCAGGGTGGGCGGTATATTTCTAAAAAAGAAACTATGAACAACTCGACGAACACCTGATCGTACAACATCGTCGTAGGTGTAGCACCGTGAAGTACGGCGTGTTGTCGTAACTCTCCGTTTGTTCATTTTCGGCGTCTCAAAGGGCCCCTTTTGGCCTTCCTTTCTGATTTTGTAGACGGCCCGTTGTGAACACCCAGTTGCTTTGCTCGTTTCCCGAACAAAATCGCTAACATTCATATTCTCGAAAAAGTAATTAAGCACGTTTAAGATAATAGCTTTCTCTTTGCTCCGCAACCTACCTTTCGACTGCCTTTTCTTACGGCTATCATCCATGGTATACAAATATTAAATGTTCAAGTGTCGCGAATTATTAAAAATGCCTTCGAAATGACTTACATTAACTTCGATCTAAATTAGAAGAAACTACACTAACTTACAATTACAAAACATCTATACAACCGAAGCTAATAAAACAGAAGACGTTACACTAACGAAAATGGCCACACCTGCTTAATACTTAATGCACCATCTAATACTACCAGAACTAGTTATTGTTAAACACGAAGCATTCTGTTGAAAAAATCGTTCAAAATATTGCTATAACCTAAATAGCGACTAAAATTAACAAAACCTAACAGCACTTTCAAGCACGCAAATTAAAATACCTCTTCTCAGTTCAGATTAACAACAATTAAAACGCGCACACTGAACGTGTTTTCACAATTGCAATGAAGACTGGCAGTATTTCGTACACACTAAACACACTGAAACACAGGGATGAGTCCTAATGCAGTCGATTCGCTTTTCACTCTAAGGAAAAACTTACCGTTTTCTTACTATTCTCTATCCATCGTAGGAGTGAGAAATAGTCAGGGAGGTTGAAATGTGTCAAAACATCTGCTTGCGGGATCATAGAGGGGCTGTAAATGGAAACTACACATCGTCTTTTCAAATATACCGCAAAAGGGCCCATGCACGCGGTGACTGATAGCGAGAGACTTCTTTTGATGGTGTCAACTCAGCATACAGAGGCAAATATCAATGATGATCCTAAGAAAACCACCGAAACAAATCTCTACTAAAATGCAATGAAAGGATGAGAAGATACAGTCGACCAAATGGCAAGAAATTACTCTACAAAATGACGAATGAAAAGGTGGCCCTTGTCTATTTTCTACCCACTCATTGACATCGTGGGCATATTGCTGAACTTTACAGCATTCCAAACCGCTGCCGAGTGTTTCTCTTGAATCTAGACCTTGAACTAATCAATCCATATATTGAAAGGTGAGCAAGGAACTTGTAATGGCTGAAGAAGGCAATAATCTTGGCTATGGTAAGTATTCTGAAACGTAAACTGAAATGTACTAAAGAAGTTCCTACATCAGCACAGTAAGTGCCACATCTGCTGCAGAGAGGCTGAAACTAAGAAGATGAAGTACAACAAGCTTGGAAAGTCAACTGTTATGTGATCATCTGCGTGCGTGCGCGCGCGCGCGTGTGATAGCTTTTTGTGGGTGCTCTAACTCAAAAACTATTAAACAAGTCAACGTGAAATTTTATATTTAACATTTTCATAAAAGTCAGCAGAACTGAATAGTTTTTGGTAAAAATCGGTCACCCGGAAGTGGGTGTTTACTCTTATCACTTATCCATTATTTTGAAATATTTACTTTAATATTTGATAAATGTAAAAATGTATTGAAATAAAAGTTATAGGAAATTTAATTTCCTACAATCTTTGTTTAAGACATTTTTCCAAATAAAAGCATTGTTTAAGAGATATCGTATATTTACAGCCATAGAGTAAGGGTATAGATCAGTGTTTCCCAAACTTTTTTGAGCCACCGCCCCCTTGGATCCATAAACCTATACTCAACGCCCCCCAATCGGTAGCTTTAAAATAATAATCAAAATCATAAAACAAAATAACCAAATGAGGAACATTGAAATAATTAAATTAAAAACAATGACTAATCAAATGTTTATTTAGAATCCAATTGATGTATAGTTTTCATATCATATTTATGCAAAAGACTTAATACACAATAAAAGGAACTTAGGTGAGAATATACTTTTTACATAAAAATAAATTATCAAAACAAATAATTTTAAGAAAGCTTTTTTTAGAAGTTTACATGTCATTTTTTTACTTAAATTAAGCAATTACATAACATGAACATTTTCAATTTATGAAAATAGAATAACCAATCATGTTTTGTTAAAATTAGTTAAATAATTAAGTGACTATTGATTATAGTTTTTCATGGTCTAGAAGTCATTTGAGGAGATTCTATTGCCTAATTTAATAACATATTTCCATCAAATAAAATTTTAATGGGATGGATGGGCTTGATGACCTGATACCAGTTTTCCAACGTCCGGTTTAATGTCACTTAGCAGGAGTCTTAAATCACCGCGTTCACAAATCTGAAGTCTGTTTCTCTGCTTGGAAATAAGCTGAATGACTGCACTAAAACCACGTTCCACCAAATATGAAGTCGGAAATGCAAGAAGGAGTTTTTTAACCACCATCCATAATGCAGGATAACGATCGGAAACCTCCTTCTGTAACCAAAACTCTTGATAATTTATCTTAAACTTTGGTTTCAATTCAACGTCATTTTGTAGTCCAATTAATTCTTCCTCTAATACTCCAACTTCCTCAATATCTACAAACGGATTTATCACCCAGTCTGGAATTTCCAACAAAAGAAGATCCTCAAATCGCTGCGTCATATTTTTATGCAAGGTGGCTAAATGGTCACAAAAGACTCTCAAATCATCATCACCTATACCAGCTTGCTCTTCTAGCTTAAGCAGGGAAGGAAATTGATCAAGCTCGCGGCGACCTATGTTGCGCTTAAATAAAAGCAACTTGGAAATAAACAGTCACCACAGATTTTGCCTTTATAAGGTTTGTATCATTTCCCTGCAATTGTAAATTTATTTCATTGAACTTTGCAAATAGTTCAGACAAAAATGCAACGTCACTCCTAATCTCTTTAAGGTTGTCGCTGAGAAAAGCATCTTTCTCCTCAAAAAACTGCACGACAGTGTCAAAAAGATTATAGAAGCGCCTCATACAATTGCCTTTTGATAGCCAACGAACTTCCGTGTGTAGTAACAAACGTTTAAAATCTTCGTCGTTCTCATCACACAACTCTCGAAAGAGTCGATCATTAAGAGCATGGGCTATGATTTTGTTAACTGCTGTAATTACAATGTTTAAGGACTTGTGAAGGCGATCACTCAGTATTTTGGCCACTAGATGTTGTCGGTGAATGACACAATGAATAGCAAAAACATTTGGTACATATTTTCTCAAGTATGCAATACAACCATGGTGACGACCAGTCATTGACGGAGCTCCGTCTGTCGCAACAGCAAGTATGTTAGAAAGTGGAATTTTTTTGTCCCTGAAGAACTGCTCTACAATACGAAATATTGACTCCCCTTTAGTGTCAGTTTCTAATTGCCTTGCAAACAACAACTCTTGAGATAGATTTTCATCTTTAATAAAGCGTACGTAAGCTAGAAGCACAGATTCATTACCTGGCAAAGTTGACTCGTCCAACTGTAATGCAAATTCTGTTGTTCTCAGGATGCTGCACAATATATCTTCCACATTTTCAGCCATTTCATCTATTCGTCGTTGAACTGAAGTGTTGCTTAGGGGAATAATTTTTATTGTATCATATGGTGGCTTATGCAGAACAGTACTCAGGACTTCACTTACTGCTGGTAAGATGAGTTCTTCACCAATTGTATGTGGCTTTCCAGATTTGGCAATTAATAGTGAAATATTGTATGATGCACGCAAACCATCAGTGATATGTTTTGAAGCATTACACAACATACTTGAAAGTGTTGGACGATTTTGCACTCTGTCACGAAGTGACTGAAAAAATGTTAAAGTCTTTTCTGTCTTGTCAGGATGTGCCTTCCTAAAACGGTCAATTAGTCTGGAAGGTTTCATTGCCTCATTTGAAAACACCCTTTCGCATAGTAAGCACATAGGCATGTGCTTGTTTATAGGTGACTCTATAAATCCGTACTTAAGATAATCCACATTATACTGTCTACATTTCTTCTTTGATGAGTCATTTCCTGCCATTCTGTTTCTACAATAAAGGTTTAAATATTAAATTTTGTTAAAATAAAATTTAATATATATTAACTAAATAGAATACACGTATGAGTTAATGATAAGACGTGGATTCAATCTTTAAGTGGTTGCTTTTTAAAATAAAATCACTAATAACCATATGAAAAACATCAAAACAAAATATTTATGTGCTTGCGGCATAATTTCAAACATATATAAGCAAGGCTGAATATATGTATTTGTTCTGCATACCTGGTATAAAACAGGATTTATATACACGTTATTTCGCTCTTGAACGGTAGTAGTTTTACTTCGGGTAAACTGAAAATATTAATACAGTTTATTTATTTTATATAAATATTGTACATTTCATATACAAATGCAATACATTTATCACGCGAGCGCGAATTCGAAAATGGTGCGTAGGGAGTTTGTGCCAGAGGTCTGCACATGCACCTTTGCCGTCTTTCATAGAGAAACCAAACACTCGGCTGCAAAGTAAGCCCCTCTCGAATTCGATTTATAATACTGGTCTAGTCAGTTGAGGGTGAAATAATATTTCTTTGGCTCCTATTCTGTCGTTATGAATCATATTAGTCCATGCAATTCCCTAAATTGTATTCATAAGAAAGGCAGTTCAAGGGACTGTTGCGGTGAAATTGGCTTTGATTCAATTTTTGGATACTTGTGTGTGCGTTGGTTCAACTAAAGTTTATTCCATAGCAAGGCCACCTTTTCATTTGATGATATATTATTAAGAGGAATTTTGTGAAGAAGTATGTTTACTACTCAATTTACTCGTGAAGGCGAAATATTTCCAAAGTTTTCTTTTTATTCAAAGAATTATTGTGAATATTACCCATTGTTTGAAAAAAGCTATGCTTCAAGGAAATGCACAATGTCAGCAAAACCGTGACTTAGATCAGTGAACCGGGAATTTATTTAATTGATATCTAGCCGGCAAAGGGAAAGTTCAATCGTATATATACGAAGTATGAGAGAAAAGGTCCTCTTTTTGAACTATCTATTACCATTTCATGAAAACATAAACAATATACTGGCCGTTTATTTTCGTAATATACTTCGCCATCATAAAATAATACAAAAAATTATATAATAGTACTATAACAAGAATGATATCATGCGATGAATGAAAAATAACTTACCAATACAGCCTTGATAATATCGTTGGAACCGAATTGTTTGGAAAATGATTATCCAGGTAAATATTTGATGTAAAACCACCGAATCTAATTATCAGATGACTGATTCCTCTCCGGATTCACACCCGTTTTATTCACACTTAACCTTACTGCCGAAGTACTCAGTGTCGTGAAGTTGTGCCAACGATAGACCAAATGAGATTAAACCCCTTCAAAAGTTTCCCTTGCGCGAGAAAGGCTTGGAAATATTTTTCAACCGTTCCTACTTTAAAATGTAAGGAAACAAATGGTTTAAATTACTTCCAGATGCGGGAAACAATGTAAACTTTAAAAACGAAGCTTTAAAACGGAGACAAAAGGAAGGTTACCGAGCCTTCGCAAATGTCACATTGTCAGGACCCTCCGGCGCCCCCCTGCCGCCCCCTTGCCTCTTTTCGCCCCCATAGACTAGAGCACCGCCCCACAGGGGGCGGTAGCGCCCACTTTGGGAACCACTGGTATAGATAGAGCGATTTTGGTCTACTGCGCATGGGCCCAACATTGGAAACCGGTGACCACGTGACAAGCAAGCTGCCGAAGCATCCCGTGCGTAGTGGTTGAGTTTTGTAGTTTTGGTGTTGAGTTTTTCATTTATTGAGTTATTTGAGCACTCCATATTACGCAATATGGTTGCTTTTTGTTGTGCATATAATTGCCAAGAAAGATATGTAAAAGGAAGACCGATTACATTCCATAGTAAGTTTAATGAAAAAGATAAATGTCTGAGACGCGTAAGGATGAGATTCTTAAAATAAGTTGTATTGATGCAGTTTTCTGTTGCAATAGTGTTTGTCAACTTATTGGAATATATTATGGCTAAATAATTTGCTTGTATAATCAAGTACTTTTAATGGATAATCGTGTTTTTCTTTTAATATGTATTAATATAAGAACATGAAGTACGTACGAATAGTAGATAATTTTGCCGAGAAATATTTACTTAATTTTGTGCATATAATACCGCATTTAAAAATACTTTAAGTGTATCATAATTTAATTAATATGTTCCCGGCTCTTTTAAACGCATTTGTTAATGTGTATAGAGGTAAAGAAATTGCTAAGAGAAGTGTGTTTGTGAATGGAGTAAGCGAGTTTGACAAGTTACCTGCTGAGGTACGTAATGTAAAAAGTGTCCCAGAATTTAAGAATAGATGTAAACAGTTCCTGATAAAGGATAGAAGGAAGTAGTGTGTTGTTTATGTGATGGTGATTGGAAGAAATTTGATAAGTATATTGTAGCGATTGTATGTTATCTGCAAGCATTATAATATTGGTATATTACCAAATAAAGGAATAATAATAATAAATTTTGACGTAAAACATTGTTGATGTTATTTATTTCTGTTCCATAGTAACTAGCAACTAATTATTAAAAGTTCATCATTTCATATTTTCAGTTGTATTTTTTGTCTTTTAATAGGAAAAATCACATGTAAATTTACTGTACCAAATAATTAGTAGTGTAATGTCACCTGATATGATTTATGGAAGATATGGAAAAATATTATTAGACTATTGCATTGCTAAGTAACGTTAAAAATGACAATGTCAAAGTTAAAATAAGATTACATCAAAATATATTGATCGACCCTATTTCTTGTTAATAGCTTCTATTCATTTCTGTGTTGATCTTAATGAATATTTCAGAAGAATATACATATTCTTGTGATATTCAATAATACTCTGCATTCAAATAATTCATATACATCCCACAATTATAAAATTGGCAGTACATAGGAACTAAATTTTATCAATCTAATTTCGGTAATTAAAATGAACTTATAATTTAATGTAATAAAAGTGTTAAATTCTACGCTTGTATAGAAATTTCCACCTAAAGAATTTAAAAACCTATTTTTAGGCTACTTTCCAGAATGGAAATAGGTTTCTAGTCTCGTCGTGTCAGTCTGTTCTTCCCTATTAACTTTTTGAACCAATGGACCGATTTCCATCACAATTGGTGGAAATCTCTTGCTACTGGATCCGGGATCGCGAGGAAAGTGTTCGTTGCAAAGATTGAAAATCCCGGGTTCGGTTACTATCCTTGCCGTTTGATTTACATTGGCAATTTGATATCCAACGTGCAGGTTAATTTAATTAAAATATCTTAGAATAGTAATCTCGGAGCGGAATCTGCACTATTCTCTGAAGAAATTAATGAAAATTTTAATTTATATCGTCGAATGTTGCTTATCGATCGTATTTCTTCGAAGTCCGCGTAAATACCGGCGTTTTAGAAGTTTTTATAACATACGAATGTTACCATCGCAACGACTATTGTTGGATTCGGTATAGTCCGGTACATAAGTAATTTTTCCCACGCAAATATGCGTGATCAATTTAGTTTTCCGTTCGAATGTAGGTATATGTAATAATAGTAGAAGGTGCTTGCATACTGCAAGCATTTCATCTCACCTTGAAAAAAATTCATTTTTCAGGGAGATATATCATCATGGGAAATATTTCTTTTATTCATAAGGTTTCTCCTCTGGACCGATTTTGGTTTCTTCTTTATGGAACAATTATAGAGTAAAACAATCACTAATTTTTACAATTTTAGGAATATAATAAATTTTCCACATTGGGTTAATAATGCCACACATTTCTGCCAAATTTTAAATTTGTAGCACATTTAGAAGTAAAATAACATTTATAAATTGTTTAAAATTAAATAATTTTTAACGGCCGCAATAACAATTTCATGGATACACTGAAATGTTTATTCGTTTGTATGGAATATTCTCTAAATAACATAAAAATTTCAACTCCCTATCTCGCTCCATAGTATCTAAACATTTACCTATTTGTTTAAACTTGAAGAATTTTTAACTGCCAAAGAAATTAAAATATCAAAATTTCTATAATCCCTATTTCGTTTTTTTTACAAATCCTACCTATAAAAAAATTTCAGCTCCGTAGCACATTCGAAAATACATAAACCTTGAAATTTTTTTAAACAGTTGCGAATTTTTAGCGGCCGCATTGTTGCACTTTTTCAAGATTTTCGTTTTTTCTAGTCGGTTTTGCACAAAATCCTATCTAAGAAAAAAATTTCGAATCTCCAGCTCATCTGGAAGTGCCTAAACATTAGTATCCTCCTATATGTATGTTATATCCTCTTCTGTAAGGAACGTCTATATATAATGATTTTATAACGCTAAATTATGAAATTTGGGAACAACGAGCAACTCTTCCGCGGTGATTTTAGAACTATGAAAACCTATATAAGTATTAAATATTATGTGAAAAGTAGGCATCATAAGTTCAGTTTGGATCATCTTGTTATTGTTATGGATTCAAACTGGAGCCAGGGCTGAGAGGATTTCCCGGTGTCTTTCTATTATTACAACCGAAGGGAAATTTTTAAATCTTCAAAAATATCAAATTATTTGAGGTGTTTTCTTCATCCCATTGTTTCATTTTAACCTTTTAAAGGAACAGAATCTATTTTAAAACTCCTTAATCCAAATACTTCCGCGGCATTGCATGTTTGAATGGGCGACAAAATGCGTCCCTTGCCTTAAGTCACGTGACTCAAGCTGAGGCATATGTTGGGGGAACTTATTTTTCTTATTAAAATCTCTCAAGTAGGATTATATGGCCTTATATTGCTCAGTCGGCGTAGTGCCCTGT
>CM054117.1:106896566-106926555 GCA_028673005.1 Tanypteryx hageni | reverse complement strand
ACTTCGGCAGTAAGGTTAAGTGTGAATAAAACGGGTGTGAATCCGGAGAGGAATCAGTCATCTGATAATTAGATTCGGTGGTTTTACATCAAATATTTACCTGGATAATCATTTTCCAAACAATTCGGTTCCAACGATATTATCAAGGCTGTATTGGTAAGTTATTTTTCATTCATCGCATGATATCATTCTTGTTATAGTACTATTATATAATTTTTTGTATTATTTTATGATGGCGAAGTATATTACGAAAATAAACGGCCAGTATATTGTTTATGTTTTCATGAAATGGTAATAGATAGTTCAAAAAGAGGACCTTTTCTCTCATACTTCGTATATATACGATTGAACTTTCCCTTTGCCGGCTAGATATCAATTAAATAAATTCCCGGTTCACTGATCTAAGTCACGGTTTTGCTGACATTGTGCATTTCCTTGAAGCATAGCTTTTTTCAAACAATGGGTAATATTCACAATAATTCTTTGAATAAAAAGAAAACTTTGGAAATATTTCGCCTTCACGAGTAAATTGAGTAGTAAACATACTTCTTCACAAAATTCCTCTTAATAATATATCATCAAATGAAAAGGTGGCCTTGCTATGGAATAAACTTTAGTTGAACCAACGCACACACAAGTATCCAAAAATTGAATCAAAGCCAATTTCACCGCAACAGTCCCTTGAACTGCCTTTCTTATGAATACAATTTAGGGAATTGCATGGACTAATATGATTCATAACGACAGAATAGGAGCCAAAGAAATATTATTTCACCCTCAACTGACTAGACCAGTATTATAAATCGAATTCGAGAGGGGCTTACTTTGCAGCCGAGTGTTTGGTTTCTCTATGAAAGACGGCAAAGGTGCATGTGCAGACCTCTGGCACAAACTCCCTACGCACCATTTTCGAATTCGCGCTCGCGTGATAAATGTATTGCATTTGTATATGAAATGTACAATATTTATATAAAATAAATAAACTGTATTAATATTTTCAGTTTACCCGAAGTAAAACTACTACCGTTCAAGAGCGAAATAACGTGTATATAAATCCTGTTTTATACCAGGTATGCAGAACAAATACATATATTCAGCCTTGCTTATATATGTTTGAAATTATGCCGCAAGCACATAAATATTTTGTTTTGATGTTTTTCATATGGTTATTAGTGATTTTATTTTAAAAAGCAACCACTTAAAGATTGAATCCACGTCTTATCATTAACTCATACGTGTATTCTATTTAGTTAATATATATTAAATTTTATTTTAACAAAATTTAATATTTAAACCTTTATTGTAGAAACAGAATGGCAGGAAATGACTCATCAAAGAAGAAATGTAGACAGTATAATGTGGATTATCTTAAGTACGGATTTATAGAGTCACCTATAAACAAGCACATGCCTATGTGCTTACTATGCGAAAGGGTGTTTTCAAATGAGGCAATGAAACCTTCCAGACTAATTGACCGTTTTAGGAAGGCACATCCTGACAAGACAGAAAAGACTTTAACATTTTTTCAGTCACTTCGTGACAGAGTGCAAAATCGTCCAACACTTTCAAGTATGTTGTGTAATGCTTCAAAACATATCACTGATGGTTTGCGTGCATCATACAATATTTCACTATTAATTGCCAAATCTGGAAAGCCACATACAATTGGTGAAGAACTCATCTTACCAGCAGTAAGTGAAGTCCTGAGTACTGTTCTGCATAAGCCACCATATGATACAATAAAAATTATTCCCCTAAGCAACACTTCAGTTCAACGACGAATAGATGAAATGGCTGAAAATGTGGAAGATATATTGTGCAGCATCCTGAGAACAACAGAATTTGCATTACAGTTGGACGAGTCAACTTTGCCAGGTAATGAATCTGTGCTTCTAGCTTACGTACGCTTTATTAAAGATGAAAATCTATCTCAAGAGTTGTTGTTTGCAAGGCAATTAGAAACTGACACTAAAGGGGAGTCAATATTTCGTATTGTAGAGCAGTTCTTCAGGGACAAAAAAATTCCACTTTCTAACATACTTGCTGTTGCGACAGACGGAGCTCCGTCAATGACTGGTCGTCACCATGGTTGTATTGCATACTTGAGAAAATATGTACCAAATGTTTTTGCTATTCATTGTGTCATTCACCGACAACATCTAGTGGCCAAAATACTGAGTGATCGCCTTCACAAGTCCTTAAACATTGTAATTACAGCAGTTAACAAAATCATAGCCCATGCTCTTAATGATCGACTCTTTCGAGAGTTGTGTGATGAGAACGACGAAGATTTTAAACGTTTGTTACTACACACGGAAGTTCGTTGGCTATCAAAAGGCAATTGTATGAGGCGCTTCTATAATCTTTTTGACACTGTCGTGCAGTTTTTTGAGGAGAAAGATGCTTTTCTCAGCGACAACCTTAAAGAGATTAGGAGTGACGTTGCATTTTTGTCTGAACTATTTGCAAAGTTCAATGAAATAAATTTACAATTGCAGGGAAATGATACAAACCTTATAAAGGCAAAATCTGTGGTGACTGTTTATTTCCAAGTTGCTTTTATTTAAGCGCAACATAGGTCGCCGCGAGCTTGATCAATTTCCTTCCCTGCTTAAGCTAGAAGAGCAAGCTGGTATAGGTGATGATGATTTGAGAGTCTTTTGTGACCATTTAGCCACCTTGCATAAAAATATGACGCAGCGATTTGAGGATCTTCTTTTGTTGGAAATTCCAGACTGGGTGATAAATCCGTTTGTAGATATTGAGGAAGTTGGAGTATTAGAGGAAGAATTAATTGGACTACAAAATGACGTTGAATTGAAACCAAAGTTTAAGATAAATTATCAAGAGTTTTGGTTACAGAAGGAGGTTTCCGATCGTTATCCTGCATTATGGATGGTGGTTAAAAAACTCCTTCTTGCATTTCCGACTTCATATTTGGTGGAACGTGGTTTTAGTGCAGTCATTCAGCTTATTTCCAAGCAGAGAAACAGACTTCAGATTTGTGAACGCGGTGATTTAAGACTCCTGCTAAGTGACATTAAACCGGACGTTGGAAAACTGGTATCAGGTCATCAAGCCCATCCATCCCATTAAAATTTTATTTGATGGAAATATGTTATTAAATTAGGCAATAGAATCTCCTCAAATGACTTCTAGACCATGAAAAACTATAATCAATAGTCACTTAATTATTTAACTAATTTTAACAAAACATGATTGGTTATTCTATTTTCATAAATTGAAAATGTTCATGTTATGTAATTGCTTAATTTAAGTAAAAAAATGACATGTAAACTTCTAAAAAAAGCTTTCTTAAAATTATTTGTTTTGATAATTTATTTTTATGTAAAAAGTATATTCTCACCTAAGTTCCTTTTATTGTGTATTAAGTCTTTTGCATAAATATGATATGAAAACTATACATCAATTGGATTCTAAATAAACATTTGATTAGTCATTGTTTTTAATTTAATTATTTCAATGTTCCTCATTTGGTTATTTTGTTTTATGATTTTGATTATTATTTTAAAGCTACCGATTGGGGGGCGTTGAGTATAGGTTTATGGATCCAAGGGGGCGGTGGCTCAAAAAAGTTTGGGAAACACTGATCTATACCCTTACTCTATGGCTGTAAATATACGATATCTCTTAAACAATGCTTTTATTTGGAAAAATGTCTTAAACAAAGATTGTAGGAAATTAAATTTCCTATAACTTTTATTTCAATACATTTTTACATTTATCAAATATTAAAGTAAATATTTCAAAATAATGGATAAGTGATAAGAGTAAACACCCACTTCCGGGTGACCGATTTTTACCAAAAACTATTCAGTTCTGCTGACTTTTATGAAAATGTTAAATATAAAATTTCACGTTGACTTGTTTAATAGTTTTTGAGTTAGAGCACCCACAAAAAGCTATCACACGCGCGCGCGCGCACGCACGCAGATGATCACATAACAGTTGACTTTCCAAGCTTGTTGTACTTCATCTTCTTAGTTTCAGCCTCTCTGCAGCAGATGTGGCACTTACTGTGCTGATGTAGGAACTTCTTTAGTACATTTCAGTTTACGTTTCAGAATACTTACCATAGCCAAGATTATTGCCTTCTTCAGCCATTACAAGTTCCTTGCTCACCTTTCAATATATGGATTGATTAGTTCAAGGTCTAGATTCAAGAGAAACACTCGGCAGCGGTTTGGAATGCTGTAAAGTTCAGCAATATGCCCACGATGTCAATGAGTGGGTAGAAAATAGACAAGGGCCACCTTTTCATTCGTCATTTTGTAGAGTAATTTCTTGCCATTTGGTCGACTGTATCTTCTCATCCTTTCATTGCATTTTAGTAGAGATTTGTTTCGGTGGTTTTCTTAGGATCATCATTGATATTTGCCTCTGTATGCTGAGTTGACACCATCAAAAGAAGTCTCTCGCTATCAGTCACCGCGTGCATGGGCCCTTTTGCGGTATATTTGAAAAGACGATGTGTAGTTTCCATTTACAGCCCCTCTATGATCCCGCAAGCAGATGTTTTGACACATTTCAACCTCCCTGACTATTTCTCACTCCTACGATGGATAGAGAATAGTAAGAAAACGGTAAGTTTTTCCTTAGAGTGAAAAGCGAATCGACTGCATTAGGACTCATCCCTGTGTTTCAGTGTGTTTAGTGTGTACGAAATACTGCCAGTCTTCATTGCAATTGTGAAAACACGTTCAGTGTGCGCGTTTTAATTGTTGTTAATCTGAACTGAGAAGAGGTATTTTAATTTGCGTGCTTGAAAGTGCTGTTAGGTTTTGTTAATTTTAGTCGCTATTTAGGTTATAGCAATATTTTGAACGATTTTTTCAACAGAATGCTTCGTGTTTAACAATAACTAGTTCTGGTAGTATTAGATGGTGCATTAAGTATTAAGCAGGTGTGGCCATTTTCGTTAGTGTAACGTCTTCTGTTTTATTAGCTTCGGTTGTATAGATGTTTTGTAATTGTAAGTTAGTGTAGTTTCTTCTAATTTAGATCGAAGTTAATGTAAGTCATTTCGAAGGCATTTTTAATAATTCGCGACACTTGAACATTTAATATTTGTATACCATGGATGATAGCCGTAAGAAAAGGCAGTCGAAAGGTAGGTTGCGGAGCAAAGAGAAAGCTATTATCTTAAACGTGCTTAATTACTTTTTCGAGAATATGAATGTTAGCGATTTTGTTCGGGAAACGAGCAAAGCAACTGGGTGTTCACAACGGGCCGTCTACAAAATCAGAAAGGAAGGCCAAAAGGGGCCCTTTGAGACGCCGAAAATGAACAAACGGAGAGTTACGACAACACGCCGTACTTCACGGTGCTACACCTACGACGATGTTGTACGATCAGGTGTTCGTCGAGTTGTTCATAGTTTCTTTTTTAGAAATATACCGCCCACCCTGAACTCCATAATGGCAGCTTTGAATGCAGACGACACACTCCCAAATTTCTCAAGGCCGACTCTGCATAGAATATTGAAAGACATTGGTTTTAAATACGAAAGAAGAGGAAAAAACAGCTTATTAATGGAACGTGACGACATACTTCGGTGGCGCCATCGATATTTATATTCGATTAAAAAATTCAGGGAAGAAGAGAGAGAAATTGTGTACACGGATGAGTCGTGGGTTAATGTTGGGCATACCGTCAGTAAGGCATGGAAAGACACAACGATACGAACCCCTCGGGAGGCATATTTGAAAGGTGTTACCTTAGGACTTAAAGGGCCGACGAGTCGCGGGCCTCGATTTGCATTGGTGCATGCCGGAAACGGCTTCGTGAAAGACGCGGAACTCACATTTTTATGTAAAAAAATACTGCAGATTGTCACGATGAGATGGATGGTGAAACCTACAAAGAGTGGTTTGAGCAGAAGTTGCTACCAAATACCGCGGAAGGGGCCGTTATTGTTATGGACAACGCTTCATATCACTCAAGAAAATGCGAAGCGATACCGAACACTACTTGGCGAAAAAGTGACATTGCAGCCTGGTTGGTGGATAAAGGTATTCGAGTGAAAGAATCGTTTCTCAATAGGCAGCTACTTTTTATGGTATCGGAAGTGAAGGATGAATTTGAAAAATACAAGATAGACGAGATGGCGAAAGCAATGGGTCGGGAAGTACTTCAGATATGAGACAATTAATTAAAAGGGCATACGAAAATGTGAAAACTGAGAACTGGAGAGGGTACGTGAAGCATACAATGCAAGTTGAGGAAGACCTATGGAAAGCAGATGTATTGCAAGATGACGTGGATGAATTAATTATTCGCCTCTCCTCGTCATCATCATCGCAAGACTCTCCGTCCCCTACAGAGGAGCCAATGCATGTTGAAGAAGGACCATCGTGCAGCGGCATTATGAAAGGAGTGGGACCCCTGAGTGATGATAGTTCTGAATAAAGGTATGTAGTGGACCAAGGTCCCCCCTCTGCTTTTTCAAGTAATAATAGCTCATTTATTTAAGTGAAAACGATGTATAAGAATAGTAAAAAAAGTTAATATGATCAAAAATATGGCAAATTCTTGCAGCAATACGTGATTATTTTGTGCATGCAGCAATTGCTCATTTATTAAGTATAAACAATGCATAAGAATAGGTAGTAAAAGAAAGGTACTATCTTCAAAATATGGCATATTCCTGCAACAATACGGGATTACCTATTTTGTGCTTTCATAATTTCGCACATCTTAATGAGTCAGGCTTTCATTCTCAATGATGTTTCTTACGTATGTGTCTGTGCAAATTATATTCAGATCGGAAAAAAAACTTTCCGAGTAAAAACATTTTCCGTCCTACGAATTACACCGAAATATATAGGAAGTTGTGCTTAGAAATAAGCGATAAAACTACTATGCCAGGGAGTTAATTCAGCGTTGATAAAAACACGGAGGAAAGTGTATTCCCTTGTTGGGCCGTTTTAAAACAATAGCTCCAGATCTTAATGCTGCATATTCTGAGTCAGGCTTTCATTCTCAATGATGTTTCTGTATACCTAAAGCAACTTAATATTTTAAAACTTTATGAACATTTCAAAGACGAGATATTTAATTTCTTCTTCTTTTTAACGTTTCTTCCGAATGTTGCTCGTACGAGCGTGGAATATCTATACCCGCAAATAAGTGATTTATCTTACTACATTCGCATTTATAATATTAGCAATTTCACAGTTTACCTCTCATTATCTCAAATATTTCAACGGTTATTGAGGTGAATAGAAAAATTTCAGATGTGGTCTGTTTGCGTTGCGCCGCCCGCCGGGTTCTCGCGAGATTTTCTTGGATATTAAAGCCATTTTCAGGCAAACCGCACAACATATCGTCTCAAAATAAAAACCGAATAAATATTTCAACATCGCTGATCATTTAATTCGCTCATTGTACCATCTTTATATCATAGAACGTAAGTTAGCCAGAGACTGAAAATATCGTGTCATATTTCGAAATTTTCGAGTGATGGCGATGATTTTTAATTTTTAAAAGTGTAAAATTGAAACATATATCACTTATAAAATAACTTTCTGCCATTAGAACCATATGACAAGTAACACGAAAAATTTGGTTGACATTGGACATAAAGGGGAAGAGATATCGCAGTTTTAGTATTTTGGAAGTTTTCACTGCCGAAACAGCGAAGATTATTTTGTTATTACGAACTTTGAGTGAGTTCCTTTCAGTTTAAAATTGTGATTATTGTTTAGTACGATAAAACAATATATTTTCTCTGCGAAATAAAAAAAATAATCGTAAAAAGAACGAAAACAGAGCAATATTTAGTATTTTAATGTGATTTTTAATCATAATACTCGGATCGACGAATTGAGAGGGGCTGCGGCGAGGCTAGCTTTAGAGAGAGATAGATGTATAGGGAAGAATACACGGGAAAGAGAGAGAGGGAAGATCTCCCATAAGAGCCTGTACTGCACGGACTTCGTGAGACGAGCAATACCTCGTTGAAAACGACCTTTTTGGCGACCAGTGGGCGGAGCTTAGGTTGCGATAGCCTTGCCCCACTCTGCGGCCTACTTCCCCTCCTATACCTTCTCTTCAGTATTGTGCGTTTCACGTCGTCCGTGCAATTCGTCTTCTTATGGGAGAATCGCTATCCCATGCTATTTCCCTATACAGCTTTCGGCGTTGAATATTCGGGCAAAATACTGATTTTCGTCGTTTTTGGCATAATTACTCACTTAAACACCAAACGAAGGATGGGAAATTAACAAAATGAGTAATAAAATAAACTAAATACTTTTTTAAACCGAAAAATCCCCGTTTTTGCATGGTTAAACAATAGTTCCCGCGTTTTCATCGAAACTTCCGAGTTTTTTCCGCCGCATTCATATTTGAACGGCCAAATCTCGCAGTCTATTCGCTGAAATCACGCAAACATTTTTATGATTTTTCTGTAGCTTTTGAAAGTGTTCCATAAGCCACACGTACCATTAAAAGGAACATGTAATGCAATACATTGTTGTTAAGAATTAAATAATACCGACAGAGACTCACATTCTGCATTAGCACACGAAATTTTCACTCTCTTGCTAACTTACGTAATATTAGGAATAGGTGGGTAATATATATGTGGATGAAATGGTCAGAAAAGATTTGCTATTTTTGAAAGAAGAATGAACTCAATATCTTCATTGGTTTTCGAGATATGGAATTTTACATTTGACCGTGAGAAACTTCTGCCGCCTAGTTTATTAAAATCATTTAATTTTTCTGATATTCCAATATTGTAATATTTAATACGTCACTCTCTTCTAACGTTGACATGTCCTCTTTGCTTTAATCACTGCCATCTTCATTCAGCTGAATAATTATATTGTCAAAACACGTGTTTACACAAAATGCAGTAGAAACATCGCTATATCAAACAGGCAACTGAAGCTCATGGCGGAGGGAGGGAGTGAGGGAGGGAAGGGAGTGGGGGTATACCCCTCCTCGCTCGGGATGCGCGGCCGATTCTCGCGCGGGTCGTTTTCTACGCGGTAGAGCTATAATAAAGATGACAAGTGCATATCAACACCACCAAGCGACAAAAAGTTCAACGCCCTAGGATTACCAACGGGAGGGGACCTTTGAGGCCCACTTCTAATTATGTGAAAGTTAAAAATAAACTTATAATTATTCTGAGATAGTGTTACTATGAGTTGGTTCTAAACAATGCATTTGACAATAATTATTTTTTCATTACTTATAATTATGAATATGCATTGAAATAATTAAAAAATCAATATGTGGACCTCTGAAGCCCCCCTTGGTATTGCTAGGGTTAAGCGCAGTTTTGATCTCAAATGCATTCATTTCCGAAAATATCTAGATACTGCGGAGGGGGAAAAATTACTTACTAAAGCTAATTCAAACAATAACTATCATCAACACTCATTATTACTTTGCACCTATAGCTAAAATCAGATTTCAGTTCAATTTTTGTGTTGATTTCGCTACCAGTGAATTTTTTAAAAATATACCTTTTTAAGGCAACTCTATAAACATAAATGTTCAGATCCTGAATTTTGAAATCAATAATTAAAAAATGTATAAATTTCGTTTTCATGTTTTGTTAGAATAACGTACTTTGTAACCCTTCTTTATAGATCCGCTCGAAACATATACATTTCATTTTACCATTCTATACTCGCCCTACAAGCGAAATTTCTTATTGAAATCGGTTCAGCTAAAAACTTCCAAACCCATAGCTACAGAAAAATTCTAACCTTGATATTGTGGTAGCCCTGTTTAGTCGACCCGGTTGAAATATGCTGTTTTGGTTATTTATTTATATGAAGATTATATGTACCATATTGGATTAAAATTCAGTTCTCTATAAATACGTGTAAAAATAAAATTTTACTTTTTATTGTGGTAGCCCTGCTCTTTATTTCCACTTTAAACATCTTGATTTCCTTATGATATGTTGCACAAATCTTATATGCAGAATTTAGTTGAAATCCCTTTAGGCAATTCTTTCCAAATCCGCAATTACTAAAAGAATTGAATTTGTAAGTGTAGTATCCCTGTTTGTTTGATCCGGTCTAAATATGCTATTATGCTTTTGTATATACGAGTATGTGTATATTACAAATTTTAAATTTGGTTAAAATTGATATGAACAGTTCAACACATATACTTGTAAATTTTTTTACTTGTATTGTGGTAGCCCTGCTTTCTATATCTATACTAAACATCTTGGTTTTGTTTCTTTTTATGTTACACGCCTCCTTCCTACAAAAGTTCATTGAAATCAATTCAGCCAATTCCTTCCCAATTCATAATTACCGAAAAGTTAAACATTGTAATTGTGGCCCCCTGCTGAGTAGATAAAGTCCAAATATGCCACCTTGGTCATTAATGTATGAGAATATTATATGTACCAAATTTGGTTGAAATCGGTTAAGCAAATTCTTCCCTGACATATGCGTACGGACGGACGGACATCACGAAGATAATAGTGCTTTTCAGCAATGACGAAAGCGCTAAAAAGCTTAATGAATTAATTATTATGCCTATGTTGATATCAGGATAACTAAAATGCATTATGAGCATTTCTTCCTGCTCGATAAAAAAGTCCCCACTCCGTGAGTGGCAATGTTCTGCTTTTCATGTCTGGAAATATGGCAAGCCTAAGTGAACCTCGTCACGCAAAAACCCAGAAATGAATATGTTAATATGATAAATTCAGCAGTAATGGAGAAATTTTCCCGGTACAAGTGGGTTACATAATAGGACAATTATTGTCGAAGATTCGCATCATACTCTATTCTACTCAACAGATATTTGGAACAGTTTTATTCTATCTGGGTTACCTCCAAATGCATTACATTCATACGGGTCGTGGTAAAGCCACCTCATGCGAATGTCCTAGATGCAGTCACTGCTACTGGTGCAAGAGATATGGTACGACATGTACAATGTCGGTTTAACCGGGGCACAGTGGCGCAGTTGCGTTAGGGCCCCGTGATAAAAGGGGCCCCACGGAGGCTCCAGACACTGTGTGTGGAGTGGAGATAGGGACCTGCGAAAAATTATGCGCCAGAGTCCCCGAGGCCCGTAATCCGACCTTGGATATGTAACATTGTTGCAGTCTGACTGTGGTTTACCATTCTATTTGAAAATAATGCAATTTCGAGTGGCATCAACCATTTCATTTCCGATAAATATATCACATGGTCAGACACTGGGCAAAATACAGCTCTTCTTAATGGATACAATATTTTCTCAAGGAAACGTTGTTTCGATCGGATGAACTACCAACGAGAAGAAATATCATATCTATCTATAACATAGAAATCTTGTGTATTTATCCTCCGAGGTGTTCCATGCCAAATTTTAATCTAGAAGATATGAAATTTGGCATGCAGGTCGGTCATAGGTCACAACCAACGGGTAAAATTACAAATATTTGCATTTTGAAGGGACATTTTTCGACCCCATTGTTTCATTTCAATACCAATTAGAAAAGCATGGGATTCAGTGCATGGCATTGTAATTATGCTTTTTTAAATTCTTAAAATTTAGATATGAGCTCGGAATGAAAACAGTTTTGTAGATGAAGGTATTAATTTTTTAAGATAAAATTAAAATCCGTCCGAATTAGCGTAAAAATTTGTTTTTAATCTCAAAGAAAGCATATTTCTCTTACCATAGCAACGAGCTCAAAGCTTTTAAAAGAGAAATGGCAGTCTAATTAAAGATTACATTGGCTCGACCAGGAATAATAAATAAGGATGGCATAATGAATTACTGATTTTGATCTAATCAACTCGCAACAAATGCTTTGATGCAGACCATAGACGAAACATTCTCCTTACCATTATCGATGCTTCTCATTTTTTCAGAATCTCGACTTTTGACTCTTCTTTTCTGTTCGTTCTTCATTTGTACCGTACTGAGAAAACGAAGGAATAATGGAGGAAAGGCGAGAGTGAGAGAGAGAAGGATGGAGAGAAAGAGAGATAGAAGGGAAGGGAAAGGGAGTGAGAAAGGGGCAGGGAGAGAATGAGGGAAAGCTGAAGTTTGGGAAAGCGGGAGGTTTGGTGGGAGGGATATAGGGGGTTAGAGAGGGAGGTAGCGGGTGTAGAGGGAGGTAGAGGGAGGTAGAGGGAGAGAGAGAGGGAGAGAGCGAGAGGAATGGAGAGAGAAGCCCGAAAATAGGGCTAGATATAATTTTAGAAAGAGGAAGGCACACTGGGTTGGACGTTACCTGAGGAGAGAGAGTATGATTAATGACGTGTTAGAAGGAAAACTAGAGGGAAAGAGGTAGGAAAAGGTTTCAGCTGATAGACGATTTGAAAGGGAAAGAGAGTTATCAAGATATGAAGAGGACAGCGGAAAATAGGAGTATATGGAGAACCAGGTTTAACCAGGAATAATCACGGACCTGTCTACGGACAGACCACCTATGATGATGATAATTTTCTACCATAAATATATGCCGAAAAGAGGTGGTTCAGGGATGCACACCGGCAGCGGAGAAATTCGCCTAGGGGAGCGACGCACGGGGATGACATGCGTAGCGCTTAGGGGCGGAGCCCCTAGTATGGAGATATTTTTATGACAAACCAATTTACAGTGATTATCTGTTCGTAAACAAATTTATTTGTACTGATGTTGATTGATAACTAGGGGCTCCGTAGCTACGCGCGTCGACCCCATACGAGGCGAGGCGAATCCGTCCGCTGCCCGTGTTCACCCCTGAGCCTCCTTCTTTCGGCATATACCGCATTGGTCTTAATATAGGCCGCACTATTTCCCCAAATCTGTCATTTATAAAATCTGAGTGTGACCTATAATCGCGCTTTTAATTCCATAGGCAGAGATATATCTCTTTCCTTTCAAAGAGACCTGATATTCGGGTTACGGCCTGTATTCAGATCATTATGCTATCTAAGGTAGAAAATTAATTATAGCCCTATTTTCGGGTTTTCTCTTAGCAGACGACACTTATCATATCGCATTCATTTCTCTGCAAAATAAGAGTTTGTCGACCGACTTTGACTTTAAAATTTAGAGAGGTATTTCACTTAGGAACACATTATTTATCATTAATATCTTTTGTTTAAACTTCAATATAGCGTCGAAATTTCGCAAATATGTGGACAGATCTGATGCAAAATTACAATCCCAGTCAATCACACGCAATTACACGGAATCGGTAAAAATGCAAATCACTCTGACAATGAAATATCTCAAATTTTAGCGTTCAAAACTAATTTCTCGACAGTTCCGAAGCGTATTCGAAAAATGACTGCAGGAAAATGAAGTTTTTTTCTTTTAGGCGTTTGTTGTTTAAAGTCGGAAACTCCCACGGTGATTTTATGTAATTTAAAAATAAAAATGGTTATCATGCTACACTCATCTCCGTGTTAATCAAGTGGACAAAATAAACGCTCCTAAAATAAAACCTATGACTTCAATGTGTACGGTGAACAATTTAAAGTTCCACAGGGATAAGAGAATTTATGAAAGTTTGATCGAAATAGAATGAAAATATTTCCAGTAATAAAAAGATTTCGTCACTTGATTAGACGAACCGACAGACTGCGAATTTAATATGTAGAGAGATATTCATAAATATCAACAAGTAAAATATTAAACCTTAATTGAAATATCCCGCAGCAGAACTGCGGATTCTGTACTAGCAATATACATTGAAATATATTAAGTTAAACTATCTGTGGTACTGTTTGATGTCTTTGCCGTGATTTGGAAAATTAAGCAATTTTTAATTAAATGCATAAGCTTGAGTACTTTTAAATTATATTCAATAAACTATAGTTCTATAAGTGGAGGATGGAATAAGTGGAATTTTGTGCTGTAGGCTTCAAATAAAGAATCCACTGTCTATGACGTCTGTTGAGAGATAACGGCTTCACCGATTGTGCCTAGCGTGTACAATGGGGTGAGGAGTCGTACCAAATTTGGAGGGACAGTCCTTCTTTTCATCACACTTTGTTAGATGTCCCAATTTTTCCCCGCTTTTTGAAAAATCATTATTCATACCCCCATTTGTCATTTAAACCGCTCCGAAACACCCTTACCGGTCACACCAACATATCCGGCGTCTATTACCTCTAAATATCTATGGCTGACCCACCTTTAAATGCGCCATAAATACGCCATTGTAATATTTCCTTCCTTATAAATATTTGAAAATATCCCTCCCTAACTTCCCGAAAAGTTAGTAACTTTAGTGTGCACATACATTCTTATGAAATGGTATTTTAAATGAATGGCCACTTTTTTTGCGGGTACGGGTGATTATTCGCCACTGTGGATTACGCTCGTGAGTATGGAATCATTTTAACACTCCGACTTCAACGAAGCGCCACTGCTATGTGAAAAAGATTTTCTAGGAATAAACAATATCGAAAAAATTACGAATGCTTATGGAAAGATTTACGTCGTAGTGTCGTTTTGACGGCTCGCCTATCGGCAGAGCCTTGCTCGAGCGTAATTAGCAGGCGACCGGAAGCGGGCATGCCACATTCGTCTGCGACAGCCGATGGAAGGTTTTGCGACATCTTCGTCCACAGCGAGAGTCGGACAGAGAGGTCGAAAGTGTCAAAAAGGCGACCACTTGAATCAGTTTTAGCTTTTTATTTAGGAATATAAGTTAGGCAAGCACTATGTACAAGGTGGAAAAAGCCATTTCACGAGAGGGCAGCGCATCGACCTCTGTTTCTCGGAGCTCCTCAGTATCCGTAGTGGACGCCGTATCCGTCGAAGGACAGATGGGCGACGGCGGGGGCGGCGGAATAGGCCACTCCCAGGAGGCCTGCCTTGGAGACGACGGGGGCAGCGACGGGGGCGGCGTGGTAGGCGCCGTAAGCGGGGGCGGTGGCGTAGGTGGCGACGGCAGCGGGGGTGGCGTGGTAGGCGGCGACGGCGGGGGCGGCGTAGGTGGCGGCGTAAGCGGGGGCGGCGGCGTAGGTGGCGACGGCAGCGGGGGTGGCGTGGTAGGCGGCGACGGCGGGGGCGGCGTAGGTGGCGGGGGCGGCGGCGTAGGCGACGGCGTCGTTGCTGATTCTGGTGTCGGTCTTACGCACCGAAGAGAATGCAGAATCGACGGCCTTGGAGTAATGGGAGATGGCGTGGTTGCCGTCGAGGGATCGGACGGTGCTCTGGTGGGAGGCGCCGATGGCCGGTGCGTGAACCGCCACGGGTGCGGCGGCGTAGGTGGCCACGGGTGCGCCGATGAAGCCGGCGTTGGCGACGGCCAAAAGTGTGGCGAGGAAGACGGACTGTTTGCCGAAAGAGAGCACCATGAAGCAGTTTACGATTGAAGCGCGGTGAATATTTTTTAATTTTCGAAGAGAAAGAATTGGGAAAGACAAAACGTACAGTAGGTAAACCGATCGGAAAAAAGATCTTCTGTACTGATTTCGAAAAAATTTCGCAACGGCATGATTTCAGTAAGTCGACTTCCTCTCTCTCGAGATCTATTTGGACAAGGCCTTCTTTGACGATATATCCCGAAAAACAACATTAATTGCTACGCATCCTCAAAATTTCTGTAAAGTCCATAGATTTCGTTTTTATCCCCAACCTTGCGCTGCACTAAAATCGAGTAAAGATTGACGTTCTATGCCGGAAACGTTTTCCAATTTTTCTCGAATGTGGTAGCGAGGGATTTGCATTCCAATGGTCTTTATCGATGATTCGTTCGATGGCGATGGACTCGACGAAAATCGATATTCTTTTATCGTTACTAACGTGCAAATTTTGAAACCCACATGTGCATGTGCGTCGTAAACGATTAGGTGTCGTTGAAAGCTTACCTTGGAGAAATGTTATCATTCGATTCTCTCGTCGCTATAAAAGCTGCATTGACAGATCATGGGCGCCCGCGGGCAGAGACCGTTTAACGCCCATCTTCGCAAGTTGATGTCAACGCGGTCAGCGGTTTAGGTAACGAGTTCTCTAACGAAAGCCACGAAAATCTATGCGACAGTGAAAATAATAGCATTGCAAAAAGCTAAATACAGTATATTTACCGCGAAATCGAATAATCCTGTACAGATATTTAAAACTTTCGGAAACTTTACTTCTAGTCGTTAAGATTCCCAACTCAGAGATATGAAAAAACGTGGCGGACCGCATGTGGCCCTTTCAGCACTGAAAGCGCGCCCCTCTCATTACTTCGATTCGACCTGGAGCTAGCATCATAATGGAGAAACGATGAGTTACGAAATAATATTACTCAATATTTAGGAATTGTGCAATACTTTGTTCTTATTTAAATATATACCATTTTTTGTGGCGCGCTTTCAAGTTTCCGCAAAATACCTAGGGTCATTAATATAGCATGTGGCCCTCATGTACCGAAATTATCAAATGCGGCTCGGAATCCGCTTAGGAATTCTTTATTTGGCCCTCATGCAATTTTAACTTTATACCAATGCTCTTAACGTTTTAAGACAAGCGCATAATAAACATTGTTCCCCTCTCTCGTTAAAAAAAGTCGTTTCTTTGGAAACGAGGTCTTCCTTATTAACTGCCCGCCGTTCTCAGGCAGTTCGCGAGAAGTTGCCGATAGTTGCGATTTCGAGAGGTTTCATTGTCGTTTTCATCGGAGACAAAGGCATTATGATCGATAGGATCGGCATAACGCGACAGATTCGAGCACGCATCTCACCACGTTGGCTACTATCCAGCAAGGCGCCTTACCTTGAATGCCATGGCGGAAGATGAACCGGTGTCGCGAAGCGTTCACTTAAAACTTTTGTTCGGGTAATGTGCCCGACGAGAGTTCTGCCTTTGCTTTTATACGCGGACTCGCGCAGACAAAGCGTCGCTGAAAGAGGGAGATGGGAGACGTGGTGGGCAAGAGGGGCGGACACCAAATCCTCTCGCCGCTTTGTTTTCTCTCGAAGGTCTGGGTTAGCTCACCCTTCAACGATTTCTCGCGGCCGCCGAAATCTCCTCGATGGCGGGAGAGGCATCGGTCGGCAGCGGGGGCGAGAGTGGGGGAGAGGAGGATTAGCCAACGTCCCGGATTCAGAGGGGATCTATCGCAGAGAGGAGGCGAGGCGCATTGCGAAACTTTAAGCCTCCGGCGGATCCAGAAATCCGCGCGGCCTCCGAGGAACGCTCTCTTTGGCAACTGGTGGTGGCAAGTGGATCGCCCACGACCCTTTTCTTCGTCGCCGCAGAAGGCCGTTCGCGGTGGGCCGCCGGAGGAAGCGTTCGAAATCGGGCGATTGGATATGCGGCGTGCGGTGCAGAGTACGCACAGTACTTGATTTTTAAGTGTCTCTTTGTTGGAATTTCACTTCGATGGATGAAGTGAGAAATGCGTGGTACGGTTTTGATCAGAAATCCCCGCCCGTCGCGGGCGCATTTACTCGTTGGTCGCTGAGAGGAAGATGGCGTTGAAATAAGACGGCGAATTACTTAACGGCGCTTACTGGAAATGTGATTATCGTTCGTAGGTCGGTTTGTAGAAATCGTTCCCAATGCTTGAAAAAGCACTAGTAGGTCTGAGCGGAGATCGCTGTGAGTATTTAAATAATTAAAAAGGATACTATTGCCTAGGATGAAAGAAACATTTTTCTGCTAAAATATTTACTTGTGGCGCTCTTAGGCGCTAGTCTATCGTAAAGTGTAACTCTTAAAAATAGTTTTGACTGACTGTAACAACGACGATTAAATTTATATTTCTAGTTTGATTGGTCAGTATATATGCTGTAATCAAAACATGTTTTCGATAAAAAACAAACAGTAATAGCAAGCCAGGGAGCAGTCCAGAAAACTGTCAAGAGATAGGGTCGAGGCAATCAGGAGCTGCCCGAGGAATTATGGCTCCCCTGGCGAGATAGCGACCCCTCCGTTAATGTTTTTTGAGGTGTTTACAAAGCACATATTAACTTATTCATCGCTTTGTAAAACTTATTGATAATGAAAAATTAAAAGGAATGCCATCAAGATTCTAGCTTGTTCATCGATATAAATTGGTATCCAATATTAATTCACTTGCAAGTAATGCGTAGATAATTGATCGGGATATCGCCCCCAAAACTTTTGCGCCCCGGGCAGCCGCCCGGCTCTCCCGTACCTCGGGTCGGCCCTGGAGGCAATCGTCAAGGTGACTTGGATATCCGCATCTGACGAAAGGGATATTTGAAAAAACTCAACTGCGTAATATCGTAATATCTATAACACTATAGACAGAATATCTTAATGCGATAATACATCAATGGTTTGCATAATTTTCGAAATTTCTTAGATCCGTAATATATTTATTTACGCTAGGTTGTCAGATAATGTGCTTGCATATTGCGACCAATGGGAATAGTAAAATACAAATACCCAATTGAATTGATGACTTCTCTAGCTTACCGTATGGCAGACCCTCCAACTCTCAGCAATAATTATGGCGTCAGTTTAGTATGTTATTAATGTTTAAGAACTGCATTGAATGAACAGTTTAAAAAATGGAATATTATACGAAAAACGTTAAATATGGAAACTTCTATGTTTTGATGTTCAAGGCTACTCCTGCAGCCATTTAAATGTTTAGTAAATAAGATTCGCATCATCAACTACTGCTGGTCAACTGCAAATCTTCTCCAAGTTGTGAGACTTAGATAAAATAACTCCACCTACCTTTCAATCTTTTAACACACACAGACACGTGTGTGTGTGTGAATACAGGACTGGAAATCCAAATGCCAATTCAAAATACAGGCTACGGAGTAGATATCATTGATGTACGATGATGAATCAGGGTATATAAGTCTCTATAGATCACATATACACCATACGTACAACGTAAAAATACTGAAATTACTTAATAACCCTAATGCGTTGGTAAAAAATAACAAAAACGAATTCACCAACATGATTTCAGTCGCCAATTGTAACTAGGCCCCTGGGTTTGTCCACTTTTGTGTACACACGCATGTGTGTGTTGAGGGTGTAACAATAGTCTGTTCTTGTACAGGAAAAAGATATAACAGAAAGAAACGAGAAAATAGTTTTAATTGTAAATTTCAATTCAATTCAATAAAGCAATTGACTCAGTATAAATGCTTGTGTGAGTACGTGCGTGTGTTTGTGTGGATGACTTCGTGTAGGAGAGTGAGGGATGGATGATAATAAAGGGTTTTAGGGAATAGTAAGATTTTCAATATGAAATCATCTTTAAAGAGGAAATGAGCGTAAATGTAATACGGAATCGAAAACATTTTTTTATTGCTAGCTTAGAACTTAAAGTTCTGCTGCGGAATATTTCGATTAACGTTTAATATTTTACTTGTTGATATTTGAGAATATCTCTCTATACAGTAAATTCTCGTCCAACGCGGGGGTTAGGTTCCTCTAGAACGGCGCGTTAGGTAAATCCGCGTTGGACAAATCTAATACTTGATTGATTTAATGGGGATACGCGAATGCGGCCACGCCAAGTTCTCCCTTCATACCCAGATTCGTAGATTTTTCACGCATGCACAAATAAAAGGCTCTACCTATTCAGACAAAAACATAATAAAAAACAGTAAAACCGTAAACATGATGACATTTACATATAATAGATAAAATATATTAAATGTTATAAATTACGTACCTATAGATAATGTTGATGATGGTGAAGGGTTTCGATGGTGATGATGAATTTTGAATTTGAGGGCTTCACTGTTTGACGTCGATGGATCATTAGGATCATCGGGAAGTTCGATCTCAAGCTCCATTGAAACGGATGCAGACGTTGATGGTTGGGAATCACCGGGAGTTGGAGTGGATGGTAAAACAAAACAGTCAGCGATTTTTTGTTGCTTGGCTTTCCTTTTTATATCTTTCAAGATTTCCTTGTAAGGTGCTAAAAGTTCTTCAAGTTCTCTTTTAAATTTAAGGCTTCTCTCCATTATGAAATCCATGTCCACGCCAGTCTCTGCCAGCTCGTTTGCCTTGCACAGGAGATCAGACACAGCCTTCGTTGCTAGGATAGGCTTAGCAATTTCGTCCTCATCGGCATCATCATCACTTTCGCTGTCGCTAATTTCTATCATCTCTTCAAGCTCCTCATTCGTTGGCTCTTGGTAATGGGACTCCAGCAGCTCATGCACCTCCTCGTCTTTCATATCATCAAATCCCTCCCCTCCAATTTCTTTTGCAAGCTTCACGATTTCTGCAATTTCATTTCCAAGCGTTGGAAATCCCTTGAAGTCGTTTACGACTTTTGGCCAATGACATTGCCAGCGTGCATTTACCTCATCCTCACCTCATCCCATTCCATTTTTATAACATCGATACAGTCTTTGATGTTGTATGCTTTCCAAAATTTCTTTAAGTTATCAAAAGCACCAGAGTCAATAGCTCCGGTTGCACGCCTGTAGACATATCTAGTGTAATAAGACAAATGTTTTGATAACTCCTTGGTACATAGGTTGCAGAACCGATGTAGTGTTAGGAGGTAAAAACATTACATCGACATTAGGATAACTGCATTGCAGTGTTTTAGAGTCATGGCCAGGGGCATTGTCCAAAACCAATAAAACTTTGAAGTCACGATTTTTCTTAGCCAAATATTCTTCTACTTCATGGATATAACTGTTTTCCGCCAGTCATTGAATAGCACTCTTGTTACCCAGCCCTTCTTATTTGATCGCCAAACAACAAGCAAATGTTGCTTATTTTTGCCTTTCAGTGCGAACGGATTCTTAGCACGGTACACTAACAAAGGCTTGCTTTTAAAATCACCAGATGTATCCCCACAAAAAAGCAGGATTAACCTATCCTTAAAAGCCTTGAACCCGCGTGCTGCCTTCTGATCCTTGTTAATGTATGTCCTATAACCCAACCTCTAATAAAAAAGACCATTTCATTTGCATTAAATACCTGTTTAGGAACATATCCTTTTTCCTTAATAAATTGTTGGAACTCGGGCTTGGATTGTGTAGCTGCTTCATGGTCTATTGACCCTGCTTCACTTTGTAGCTTCACATTGTGCAGGTTGGATCGTCGCGTTAAGTTGGCAAACCAGCCTTTGCTTGCTTGAAAATCACTTTCCCCCCCACCGCCTTCGCTGGTGTTCACGTGTTCATACAAACGATGCGCTTTCTCTCGTATAGCGACGTCATCAACAACTGAGCCTTTTTTGTCCACTTGATCACTTATCCACACATTTAATAACTTTTCCATTTTTTCAATGTTAGGATTCCTCCTTGGTACTTGAGACACATTAGAACTTATAGGAGCAGAAGCCTTAACACTGGCTCGTATCTTTACTGCAGTCTTTCGGATGGGGCGGATGGTAGATTCGTTCACGTGATACTCACGGCCCAGTGATGCTACACTCATACCACCACGCACCTTATCCAGAATCTTAATTTTTTTCGGATAATGTCATGACCACACGACTTTTCTTCTCTTCACTTTGAGATGCTTTACGCTTTAATGCGATACTGTTGTCTTAGGGTTATTGCAAAACATCTGATGTAGCGACCACATGACTTCCTCCATACTTGTAATATTAATAATAATTCCAAATAGGTTAAATGATAATAAATATTTTAAGAAACTGAGGGAAAAATTTGAAGACTTTACAAAGAACAGAAATAAACTGAAACTGTTACCTTCTTATATTGGATATAGCCCTGAACCTCCAACAATTAAGAAAATAAAAAGGAGCCTAATGTGTTTACAATAGTCACCGGTAGGTGGTGTGGTGGTGGCAGTTAAAAAATTAATTTTAAAAATATCTCTTCAACAATGTATTTTATGGAAAATTGTTTCAAACTAAGGTTGTAGAAAAGTAAATAACACGATTTTTCTGTTTCCCTGGATAAATTCGAGCAAAGTAGCAGAAAATATTACTACAAACTATTTCTTAGCCTCCTGTTGGTAAAAATGTTAACTTAATGGAATATTTCTTAACACTGATACTGGAAATTTCTTGTAGGTACACAGCAGTATCTTATAAAAATAATAACGATAGGCGGGGGGAGGGAGGGAATGATCGAAATAATTGAGTATATTGAAGGAAAAATAATATTCTATAAGGTGTTTCCTAAAATTTTTCCATAGGCACCTTATCTTCAAGATACGTCTCTGGAGGAGAGGACTTTATCCGCCACTGGGTTGAAAAGGGCTGATGATATATATATATATATATATCTCTGGAGGAGAGGACTTTACCCGCCACTGGGTTGAAAAGGGCTGATGATATATATATATATCTCTGGAGGAGAGGACTTTACCCGCCACTGGGTTGAAAAGGGCTGATGATATATATATATATATATATATATATATATATATATATATATATATATATATATATATATATATATATATATATTCCCCCACTCTCTTCGTATCCTCCAATCCGCGACCTTTCCACACTACCCTTCCACCTCCATGCTTTCACCCAGTGTCACTTCAATCAGCTCTCTCTCTTTTGCTGACGAAGGGATCATCCCCGAAAGCTTCCGTGTCTTTTGTGTATTTTACGTGTGTCACTTCAACACCCCCAGCAGCTCGCCAACTTGAAGACATCTTATTGGTTAGTGCCCACTGGGTTTAATTATCCCAACAACTTGTGACGGGCAACTACTAGACCGTATTAAAATAGCGTCAAATTAATGCTTTTTAATAGGGAAATTCTTATTGTCCCATTGATTTTAAGCAAAGACGTATACATATGATGACGTCTTAATTTTAAAACGCGATACATTTTATTAAATAAAAGAACATTACTCCTTTCAATTATGTAGGTTGATGAATTGTATATAATAATAGATTTAATTTAGTGCTTCTAAAGAGAATCAGTGGATTGTATTATAATGCAATTGATTTAACACAACGGCGTAAACTTATAAAGGCGTCAAAATAAAAAAAAGGAAATATTAGAGAGAAATCTGCCAGAATTTAACATGGGGAAAAAGAATTCCAATGTGTAGCCCAATCTAAAAGGAATACGGAGCTGAAATTTTGCACGATAAAAGGATTTTGTTCACAACCAATTAGAAAAATCGAAAATTTTAAAATTGTTAATTTATAGGGGCTGTTTTTACCCAATTTTTACATTAAAGTTTATTAATGTTTATCACGGAAACTATAATGTTTAGGTACAACGGGGCGAGCTACGGAGCTGAAATTTTAAAGTTATTTAGAGCTTAGTGCAAATGCACAAATAAATATTTGAATATCTCCATGAAGTTGTTATTGTGGCCGTTAACAATATTTAAATTTTAAACAACTAAATAAATATTATTTCACTTCTAGATGTGCTGTAACTTTAAAATTTGGCACAAAGGTTTGGCATTAGTACCCCGCAATGGAAAAAGTATAATATTCTTAAAATTGCAAATTTGAAATAATGTTTTACTCCAATATTTTACCATAATATGAAAATGGTTTGATGAAGGAAATTTTACGAAAAACGTCTCGAGTTCGACTACAGGGGATGAATTGCATTTTCCGTAAGATAACACGTAAAAAACGACTTTTTTGACGTGCAAAATTTTCTCCTTTTTGAGATTAAAATTATAAAAAACTAACCTACGATCTTCAAATCTAAACCATTTTAAAGAAAACATTACAAGGTTTTTTATTCTGTTAATCGTTTTTCGCCTACAGTTAGAAATTCCTCACGTTAAACGTTTAATTCACATATTTTGGGGAAATCTTGCCATTTTATCGGGATGTTGCCTTGCCTACCAATTGCATTGTTAAACCTCGGAATCCTAATGTTATTCCAATCCTTATGGGTTTAAGCGTGCTTTGAAGGCTTTTAATACGAGAATAGGAGAAAGACGGAAGGAGAGGGACATGATTTTCATAGCAATCAATACATTCGTTGCGTTATTTACGAGAAGGAATATCTAAAAAGCTGAAATACTAATTCAAAAAGATTAAAAATCTTAATAATGAGGTAAATTCAATATGACGGAAACGAAAACGGTATGAAAATCTGAGGAAGGTGCTGGACATTTTAATAAACCGAGCATTTGAAAATTTTATGGAGTGAAGCATTGGGCGACAGGTCATGGGAGTTTGATAAAAGAATGGAGGAGTTGAGGACGGTTTGAGAAATAGAGAAAGAAAGAGAGATTTAAAAGAATCACAAAAATAATAATAATAACCTATGTTGTCCGTACGCTGGTCTGAGTGTAATGTTATTAAAACCAGAATAACTCGATCAAGGACGTAGATAGAAAATTGAAATTTGGCAGAAATTTATATAATGAGGAAATCAGAATTCGTTTATTTAGGGTTGACATGGTAATTTAAGAAATAGATGTCCGTTTTTGGCGCTATTTTGAGGGGCAATATATTGCATTTCCTCCGAATAAAATTTATAAATTTTTAATTTAATGAAACAATATTTTATGTAAACTGAAAATTTAAAAAAATGTAGTTCACATTGTAGTATGTTCCAGAGAGTTAAAATAATTTTGGCAAGCTAAAGTTGTCTAGCGTAAGTTTAAGAAATTAATATTCTTTTTTATGTAAGATTTGTATATACGTATATCATTCTGAGAGAAATAGCTACATTTTTTAGAGGAGAATGAGACGGAGAATGTGAGGTAGAAAGGGAGGAGAATTGGAGGGAGGAAGAGGGAGACTGGGAAGAAGTGAGGATGAAGAATAAGAGGGAGAGATGGACGCAGAATGGAAAGGACGAGAGAGGAAAAATACGAGGGGGAGGGAGAATAGGGGGGAAAGGGAGGGAAGAGAATGGGAGGAGACAGAGAGAACGGGAGGAAGAATGGGAAGTGACTTAATTTTAATACATAATCTGCACATACCCGTTGCAAGAATAATAAAAAAGCTTATAAAAAAACTACCTTCCATTCATTTATGATCAAACCTTAATAAATCACACGCCAGCACTATTAAATATTTATCTGCTCGCCGTTCACATTGAAGTCCTGGGTTCGATTACAGGAACGTTTATTTTATCCGATTGATTATTACGGGGATGAGTGTAGCACGTTAATCAATTGCATAATAAATTTACCTAAAATCATCGTAGGAATTCAAGACTTGGAGCAAAGAACTCCTTAAAAAACGAAATTTCATTTTCTTGCCATAGACTTTTGAATACGCATCGAATCGGTCCACAAATCAGTTTTTAACTCGAAAATCGGACTTACTTTTACGTGAAAAGTTTTCGTCGTTGAAGTGATTTGCGTTGTTGCAGTTTTCGTGTAATATATATTATACATATTTATAGCGTAAAAAATGAGATTTTTAATGGGAAGATGTTAAGGTGGCGCTGCTAGCTGACATTAGACGCTGTAAAAAATTACGTGGCACTCGTAGCGGGCATAAGTACGAGGAAATAACCTTGCAGTCGCTGACCTTCATGGTAATGTTACTGAAGGCTAACTACCAAGACAATATTCAATCTAACCAACCAATAGATTTCTCGAAGAGAAACTGCTAGTTTCTTACGATTTACAGGGATAATAATCATGCGTCGCATCCGTTTACAAATTCACCAAATTTCAACGATATTTTGATGTTAAAACACTACCAAGGTTAGAATAAACAATGCGAATACGACGGACATAAATAAACATTCAAATATATCATTGATATTGTGTTAATGAGGGTTCCCAAGAGATTGCTGAATTTTTAAAAAGACTTTGAGTGCATATTCGGCCAAAGTTGAGTAAGCTTTTAATTGTTGACTAAAACAGAAGAATAAAATTTATAAATTTCAGTTTAATGAATATAAAGTATAATCGCAAGTCAAAAATGACGGGGAGTGATTTGGTTCACTGGCACGGTACACATTAAACAAAAATCTGATGTGGCTATCACATGACCTTCTCCACACCTGTAATATTTCTAAAAATTCCAAATAAGTTACATGATAATAAATATTTTAAGGAACTGAGAGAAAAATATCAAGACTCCAAACAAATAAACTCAATCCATAGCCTTCAGATATTGTATATAGCCACGAAGCTCCAGCAATCAGCAAAATAAAAAGGAGCGTTACTAAGAGTTAGCTAAGCGTCAAGTGTTTACAATAATCGCCGGTAGGTGGTGTGGTTGTGGCAGCTAAAAGATTTTGTTTTTTAGATATTTCTTAAACAATGCCTTATATGGGAAAATGTATTGAACAAAGGTTGTAGAAAATTACATTTCCTACAACTTTTATTCTAATACGTTTTTACATATTTCAAAATTTAAATTATATATTTCAAAATAACGAATGTGTCAAAAGTAAACACTCACATCCGGTAAACCGATTTTTACCAAAACCTAATCAACTGTTGCGACATTTATAAAAGTGTTAAATATAAAGTTTCGCGATAATCTGATTAATAGTGTTTGAGTTAGAGCACCCACAATGAAACTGTCACACAGACATAATCGAGAAAATGGTCAAAAGGTGTACAAGGAAATTCGAAAGATGTATTTACGTCGAAATCTTGAAATAAATTTTTTTGTGGTGAGCGTGGTTCTTCTGGTTAGCGTATTGGTGGTTGTGAGCGTGGTAGTGAGCGTGGTGGTGTTTGTGAGCGTGGTGGTGGTAGTGAGAGTGGTGGTTGTGAGCGTGGTGGTGGTAGTGAGGGTGGTGGTGGTGAGCGTGGTGGTGGTTGTGAGGGTGGTGGTGGTGAGCGTGGTGGTCGTGAATGTGGTGGTGAGCGTGGTGGTGAGAGTGAGTGTGGTGGTAAGCGTGGCGGTGATTGCCAGCGTGGTGGTGAGCGTGACGATGGTGGTGAGCGTGGTGTTGGTTGTGAGCGTGCTGGTGGTGTTTAAAAAGTATGTCAGGTCGTGTCCCTCTGTCCGTTCGCATGTTTCATATCAGAAACTACAGCGAGGATTTTGATGAAATTTGGTACTTAGGACATAGTGGCAAAGACGCTAGGAAAATGATATAAATAGTTTACGTGGCCTTATCGGGAGTGCCACTTTACTGGTGACAAAAATTAACTTTTCATTATATTTCGTAAAGTATTACTTATAACGAAAAGTCTTCAGATGAGTTTGTAGAAATAGTCAAATTGCATATCTTTCGCTCAGTACATTGTTATCGAATGAGTACTCGATTTCAAGAAAATGAAACCAGGATGTCGCAATTCAATTTGAACTTGGATTTTCCCGTGTTTTTTTAATTGTTTTCATCGAAAACAATCTTCGTGACAACTGTAGTCAACGATATTTGCAGTAAATACCTAATCTTTTACATATATTTACTCAATGTCTGTCCGACCGTCCCCCGTTTTATCTCTTTAATAGTTTTTCCTAAAAATGCAGTAAACGCCGTTTTGTTTCCGCCAACTTGGAGACCACGGGAAAACAATTTTCGTTCACATAAGTGTTCCAGTTTCGACTCCTGGAAGTAATTATATTTTCCCATACATAGGGATTTCGATTATCATAGTTGCAAGCTTTATTTTCTTCATTCATTAAAATACGCAAATATGGACCGAATTTGCTCTATTCGCCGGATTAAATTATAAAATATCTTATTATTGCGATGTTTTGATGTTACACGGATGAATTTGTCAGAAACGCGTTTCTTTCCGGAATTTTCTGACCCTTTCGTACTCATTCCGAGTGCTGCCGAGGCTACCCGCCTAGTTTCCTCCGATTCAAATACTTTCGATTAAGACTTCAAATAGAGCAAAGGTTTCCAAATTGTGGTTCGCGAACCCCTAGGAGGGTCGCCAGAAGTCTCACGGGGGTTCGCGGATAAAACCCTCATTGCACGGTTTATGTCTGCAGTAACGGGACTGGTTCAATTCTTTAATACATTTGTTTAACATAGAATTGAGAATAAAATATATTTAAATTTCATTTTAAGATTACATAAATTAAAAAATTTGATGTGGCCATCACATGAATTTTTCCATACCTGTAATATTTCGAAAAATTCCAAAAACGTTAAGTGATAATAAATATTTTAAGGAACTGCGAATAAAAAAAGACTACAAGAACAGAAATAGACTCAAATCGTAGCCATCTGATATTGGATATAGCCAAGAAGCTCCAACAATTAAGAAAATAATAATATATTTTAAAAAAGTTTTTTAGAATACACACTTTTATGTGCACTCAAAAGTGTGTATGCTGAAAAACATTTTTTAAATATATTATTTTCTCCTTTTTAATCTTATTATATTTTAAAGTTGAGTTTTTGGATTATGGAAAATTGCAAAGATTATAAAATGAATTTTCAAAGTTCATTTCAATATAGGCAAATTCTTAAAATATGTGAAGTGCCACTATAATTCATTATGACGAGATTAATTTCCCTTAAAAGCATGAAAACGTCTTTAATTTCCATTAAGAGCATTAATTTCCATTAAGAGCATTAAAGGTCCCTTTAAAAGCAATAATGTCATTGCCATTGTTTTTTTACATTTCCATTGTTGAAGAGAGGAAAAATTCACACTTTTTTCCGATTTAAAGCAGATATTTACGATAATTCGGTTCGTATTTGACTTCTGCCTTAAAAAATTAAGAAGTAAGTTCTTTCAGCTAAACAACTGTTCTTTTTCCGAATTCGTATCCCAATTTTCGAATATTTTGCTTACATCTAAATCCTTAACAAACCCCAATTATACAGAGCATGCCCTGAACTTCAGCTGGAAAGGTGGCGTAGATGATTTTACTTCAAAGATTTTACCCAAAAGAAATATATGCTGGGTAAAATATCGTTAACCTTTACGAACGGTTTGCAGGTAAGGTGGCTCTAATTCCGTAGGAATATTGTGAAGAGGCAAACAAGCAACAAAAAAGGAACAGGACGCGCAAACGGAACGCATTTAAAAAATGTAACATGTAAGCCCTCCATCCACTCTCTCCAAATTAACGGGGACGCAGTGATTAGATTCCAAAAATTTTGCATATTCTGGGGCTTTCGTTCGACCTTCGATCTGATTTCTGATTATCTGCTGTCAGGCGGATGTCGTTGGGCCAAATGGGAAGCTAATTCTCCCTTAACGCTTATAACCTTACGTCATCGAAAACAATGGTATGATTCAAATCGAGCTTTTACATTCGAGATGACTGCGCCTCCGATTACCTTTCGGCGGGGGCAGAGATAGGGGGGCGCAAGAATGCTGGGGGAGGGGGGAGAGGAGAGGGGGAAGGGAGTGGGGAAGGAGAAAGGGGCCGAGCTGGAAACCGCGCAATTACCACGTGGCTCCACACCAACGCATGCGTAACTCCCCCTTTCCACATTCCCTCCCCCCTTCTCCCTCTCCCCCTCCCCTTCTCCCTCTCCCCTTCTCCCTCTCCAACTCCCCCACGCCCTCCTTAACCCACCGCCACACCCTGCATCAAGAAGCCTATTTACATCACATGAAGTGATTGGCTGTGGAGCGATCGTCTGGTTCTCGTGTTACGACAAAAGGATTGTGAAAAGCTTCTTACACTCCCATCGACACATGCTCATCGTGAAAACAATCATCTGCGATAAAATTTGAAGAACCTCCTTTCTAAATGTAAAATTAGAGGAGGCGAGGATTTCGAAAGAATTAGTCTCATTGTTTTTATAAACATCCAGGAAAAATCCGAATAAATTCAGAAGCGTGCAATAGAACCGTCCTTTATTATCCATTCAAGCGAAATTTTCTCTCGAAAAACAGTAAACGAATTGCAGCCATTTTGCTATTCAGAATTTTACTTCACTTTTAAAAAATTAATCGCACATTTACATCTTTTCCCATTTAATAGTTCACCATTTACTCCTTACTATTCTCTTCTTTATCTGCCATTATTCTATAGAATTTAAGCCAGTGGTGCGAAACCTGTGTCCCGCGACTCGATTTCAGTGGTCCGCGGAGCCTTCAAACAAATTTCACGTTTGAATTTTACTAACCAATTGGTTTACCTAACCGTTGACTCATAAGGGAGAAAGATAATTATCGAAAGGTGAAAAAGATGGCTTTAGAGTGGAAATTCAACCTACCATAAGTACTTAAATTGTCTATATATTGATAGTATGTTTATAATAAATTGCGTGGCACTTTGCGAATTTATCCGTGTTTG